>JAFBJT010001819.1:0-30136 GCA_016785325.1 Chascanopsetta lugubris
GCGCACACTTTATGTTTAAGGTCATACTCTTTATTAGCCACAGGACGGCAGTATTTCCACATAATTCATAGGTAAACATTGCGGCTGTCAATTAGTCAAGACAGCAGTTGAAATCAAGAATGGGTGTTCCGGGTTAAACGTTTTCCAACGAATGTACGAGCACAAGAATCACGAGGCATTATCACAGCCCCTTTGGATTATTCTACTTATTTGAATTAAGTGAAATTAGGTATGTGCAAGGATGTTGGTGCAACATGGCCCCTCCCTAAAAAGGACCCACCTTTAATGTAAGAAAATAAAAGGCTTGTTTTAGAGTCAGGACAGGAATTTGGCTATCATGCACATACATACAGAGACGTAATACATATATGGCTTCTACTAATATACATTTAGAAAAAAAATCATTAAATTTCACACACCGGACAGTGGAACCGGATGCATGTACGTTTTATTGTGAAAATCCAGGCGGAAGTTGTTCGTCTAGTATCCTTGTTGTCTGTGTTGCCCGCATCAGTGTGAGTCAGTCGGGGAATGCAGGCAGGCTGTCCTGCGAAGTTTCCTGCAACAAATCCACAAACACGGCTCAGAGAGACATGGAGACCGCGGCATATTATCTATAGGAGAGTGACGAGACAGCCAGGTCCAACCCGAACGGTGAGTGTACATGATAAATATATTCCGATCGCCATCGTTTAGCGAATACATGTCGAACATATCAGAACTTCCTCTTCTACGGGGGTCGGACGAGAAGCTAACAGTTGTTAGCTTTGTTAGCTTGTAAAGTCTCCCCGTTGAAAGTACAGGGCGGCAGGAATCCTTGAGCTTGACTTGTCTCATAAACTGTCACGGTCTTTGCTGCAAACACCGCTCGTCCTGCGAAGTCGATTCAACCGTGCGACCAAAACATCAAAGCCAACTCAGTCAGGAAACTCTTTAGGCAGCCAAAGTTGGTCACCTAGCTTCCTGCTAGCTGAATGTGTTGTCCTTAGCTAACGTGCTAACTGTGGTTAGCCAGGTGGAAAATGTAAACAAATGTGATTGAGACCGAGGCTCGAAGCTCAGATGACGTGTCGGGTTCCAGTTCTCTCACTCTTTGTGTAAACATGTGTTTTCATGATGTCATCAGCTGTCATGGACACAAACACATTCGTGGGTAGTAGAGGATTTTACCATCAATCAGGGCTTACAAAGACACTGTCTCAATTGTCATCTATTCTTTGCTGAATTGGCAAATCCACCATGTTCTTATATAATGATATTATTAATTAGTAGTGTATATATGTTTAAAACCATGCGTGGAAAGAATTACATGATCTAGAGTCCTTATAGCTGTTTTACTAATATATTATTGGGAGGAAATAAAGTGCCCTGTCGGTGTTGTTAAATATTGCCAATAAATGCTGAATATGGAGATTCTAAAGTGTAGGGGACATTGATTTTTCAGGGTTAATATTCATAAGCTTTTCTTAACATAAATATTTGCAGTAAAATAATAGTTAAAAGTATCGTGAAATATTTGTGTGAAACTTGAGAATGTAGAAAACTAGGTTTAAAAGCCTTTATTGGTTGCTTATTCTAAATACAACCATTTAATGTAAATTTGTAAATATTGTATGCTTAATATTCATTGCTGTAATAATGTTTTATCATTATTGAGTTTTAAAGATAATTTTATTTTGAAAGATGACCAAATCCATCAATAACTTTTAAATTGAAAGACAGTTAAGCAGTCAAATATTGCCGTGTAATCCCTAATATAACTGCAGCCAAACACAATAGTATAACTTTCATCATGTTTGAACATTTTCATTCATTCTTTTAGTTATTTTTAACAGTTATTGTAACAGTCACCCTCCACCACACATTGGTCCTTTGGTGGACACTGGTTCTCGTTTTCTTAGTAAACAAACTCCATGTAACGTGTGAATGATTTGTGTTGTTGCTGCTCACAGGTACAGCCCCGGGAGTGAAAGTTATCTCCCCACAGTGTTTTTTTTCCTTTCGTCATTTTATGGCAAAGTCAACAGTGTTGTTCCTGAGCAGATATCCTATCTAGCAGCTGGGCACAGTCCGTCTGTGTTTACTGTGACTTTTATAGCGTGCATGCTAAATTAATCCAGGCCGTCCTCACTGGAGCTTTCTGTCAATGAGTCACACTGCTTTGTTTCCTCATGATGACCTGTTACTGTTTAACTTCACCAATCTCAGCCTCTCACTCTCCATCTGTGACTGTGGTGAAAGTTAATGCTCACCCGTCTGGAGTCTCCAAATTCCCAGATGGCCCCAAACGTCTCGTCAGAATGCTATATTCAGTCAGTTTATTTTTTGGCATTATTTCACACATTTGATTATCCTCAAATAGTAATATTATATACATTTCAGCATTTTTCATTGCTTTATGTTGGAAAATCCACATTCTGATAGTAAATCCGTAAGGAGAGGTTATTCACATGACAACATATGTATTGTGCGAAGGTGTATTTGTATAATTCAGTGTCCAACAGAACTGTATCGTAAGTGCGACACTGACATGTAAGACCAGTGAGCTTTGGATGGAGGCAAACATTTGCTTTTTTTGCAATAACATCTCATCAACAAGCACAGGCACCGATTCAGACTTTGGCTTTGTTTGTGCACCAGCCAACATGTAAATATCACCTTTTGAATTTCCTCTTCGTGACGTGACTGACTTTGTCGCCTTGGACCAGCGAGAGAACGTGTTATCAAACTTCTGTGGTTATCTCGAAATGCCAAAATAAAACACGGGGCCTCAAAGGCAGGAGAAGATTTCAGCGCGATAAGAGCCGACGAATGAGGTCAAAAAACGCTCTTTCGCTTTCTCTCACACTCTCGACTCAAATGAATCCAAACAACTGTCAGATCAGTGAGACGAGAGCTGCTGGGGAGCAGTGAAAAGCCGTCGGTGTCTCTTTCCTCCTTCATTGTGGCAGCGCCATCACACGGCCCATCTGCTTCCTGCTCCCCTGCTGTTTGGGGTGAAAAGCCTGTTGCAGGAAAGAGCCAGAGCAGAGGCGCTCGTGGTGTGTTGTGCTCCGAGTCGGGTTAAAGAGTTCGATCCAGTCGCCGAGGGTCGATTATTGACATGTTTTGATAAATACCTAGTTTTGTATAGCAATAAATGGAACAGATTCACCCTCTCACCACTCATTCTCTCACTCATGAAATCACAGTCTGGACAAGTTTGTGAAATGCCGACAACCTGTGGAGTTTACACGTGGGCAGGCGGCCTTGTTTTTGTCTCTTGACATAACCGTATTACCGCCGCTTGGAACATTTCCAGTGGTCGTTGTACAAGGAAGGACTCGCTGATGTAATCCCCCTCTTGCACAAATCAGGCCTTTTCATTGATAACAGCAGAATCCAACAAAGTGTTACAAATCACAGCTTGTGGTGCAGAGGAGGAGGCTGAAGGGCTCGGCGGTAAAGTTATGTGACGAGTCGGTGCCTCGACAACACGTATTGGTGATAGGACCGCCGACGGCGCCGAGGACCCTAGTGGACCATGAGCAGCACGACTGGATGCGGAACCCACTCTTCAGAGTCACCCATAAAATTCCTTTGTCGGACAACAAATCTGCAGCGTCACCGATGCACTGATGTTCCCGGAGGCCGAGTCATGTTTTCATCATCATGTAAAAAAAAAAAAAACACGATTTCTGGTGCGGCATGGGTCCAGCATGTGATCCTGTGTTGTTTGTGTGTTGACCTAGAAATACTTTGCTCCAAACCATGTAGAAATAACAGTGACAGCCAACATGATTAAAGGCACAGTGCGTAAGATTTAGAGGGATCTATCACACCCCATCTAGAAAGGGATGTGTATGACAGTGTTTTCATCAGTGTATTATCGTATAAAATTTTAGATTAATTTACGTTTCGTTACCTCACAATGGATCGTTTATAGCTACATCACAGTGGCTCCTCTGTCATAGAGGCGGCCATGTTTTGACCACATAGATTTATTGTTTTGACGTCGCTGACAGAAAACTGGCTGCCGTCCACCAGTCAAACAATACTTTTGTTATTCCAATATGTTGTCACTCAAGACGGATAAAAGCTTCAGAGACGCTGCAACAGTTTTAAAACACGTGAACTATTACAACATTTGTTAATAGTTGTATGCATGCCACCATGTTTATCTAAAGCAAGCAGCAACCTCAGCGGGTGACAGATGAGGCCAGTGCGTAAGTTAAAATACTTGCAGTTCACAGGGTGGCCACTTGAGGCGGACTCCCAGGAGCGAGCCAATCCCCATAGACTCCCCAAAAACGAGCTTCATAAGCACATATTGGAATATTCCGTCTATAATCTAAAGGCCACCGTAGAGTATTCCAAACACTTAGGAAGTAACGTGTGGTGATGGATATTCATTTGGCCGCAATACCTAACTTCACCACTAGTTACAATTATATTGATGTACCTATTAATCTCACCAAAACGTTGTGTATTCCTGCTCCCATGAACCTCACTAGCAGACTTGTCTGCTGAAAAGAGGAAGTCTGTGTTAAAGAATCAAGCTGATGTGAAATGACTTTGCAGAAACACAGACTCAAAATAAGCCATGACGTACTGGTTCTCCTTTACTGCATTTGTCAGATGGGCTCATGTCTGACATCGGTGCGTGGTGGAGAAAATGCAACATATTACTTGTAGTGTAAATAATTCATTTCAACTGTTGCTTTGTTGTAGTGTCTTTGATACAGTGGAAAAGTACCCCCCCCTGTCGGCTCTAAATCCAAGTGTTTAGTAAATAGGGCTAAAAGCAGCCTCACAGTTGTTCACTCCACTGTCTCCTGTCCCCACTCTTTCCAACCTCACATTATTATTATTATTATTTTGCTTTGGCTGACAGATAAAAGACTAAACTGAGATTCATTGCCCTTGTTCTGACGTCCCGCTGACAGAAAGTTGGCCCTACTCCTTATCCACGCCGGCCGCGTATAACAATAACTCTTTATTCCCATGTGAAGTAGCTTCAGAGGAATGTTGCATACGTTTTAAAATGCAGAGACTTAAAAAAAGGAAAAAAAAAGTTATGCAAAAGAACCAGTTTGAATACTTTGTGCTCCGCTCTCCGGGCTGTTCCTCCGTTCATAGCCGTAATAACTGGACGCATTGTCATGATCAGGAAGTCTGTCCTCCGGCTGGAATGTCAGCGGAAATTAGTGTACGTGATGAACACGATGCAGAAGAGTACTTTCAGTTACTGGTTTGAAGTGGCGGACGCGGCTCATTGTACCACTCATTCTTTGAAAGTAAGAATTTGAATTCAAAGTTGTTGAATCCCTCCTGTACCTAACTTTAGACCTGAACACTGAGAACCGGTTGGACACTTCCTTCTTCACGGACGTCCCACCATTACAGACATGCTTATGTAACATTATATATATATATATATGATTTGAATACACGTACAGGAACTTTAAGGTGCGGTGAAAATGCGAACAACACAGAAGGAGTAATATTTGATTGAAAACTTCAAGTTAACTAGATTAAAAAAGAAAAATATTATTTCCTGGGATTATTAAAGCCTGCAAAGCCGGTCTGACGAAACTCCGAGAGACGACGAATCTCACCGTTGCGTGTTGATGGTTGAAGGAGCTGGTAGATTGTCAGGTCAACATGAGGTCGTATCTTTCTACCCAACTAGACATTGCATCTGCAGACCTCTTGTCCCCACTGTTTTATTTAGGCCACACCTCTCCTGTTTACTTTGGGAATAATAAGACCACCGTGCAACATTGTTGGTGCGGAATATCCTGGAAAGGATGTTTCTTTTGGAGACGGTCTGTTCATGGTTTATTATTGATAGTCCAGAAAATTACAAACGGTGCTTGAGAAAGTAGGTTAGAGCCGCCAGCGTGGAGTCGTGAAACCTGCTGCGTAAATCCTTCCATCGCAATTTGGTGATGCACCTAATTGTCTCTTTGTGAAATTACAGGCGCCTGAAACCTGGATTTATTTTATTGCAGTGCAGGAGCCAGCGTGTTATTGCTCGGCGGTCTGCTGTGCTATGCTTGTTAAAACCGTTACCACCGAAGCCTCAGGTGACACATTTTGTTACTATTTTTGCCCTCGTCCATTTTGACGCACAGATTACGAGGCATCTTCCAAAATAAAACAAAAAAAAATGACGACCTTGCGTTGACCTGAAGAAAACCGCAGGTTTAAGTCGCGTCTCTAACTGCATGAGAGGAACTCCTTTAAGAGCTGATGGAGGGTTTGGAACCCTGCATCCTGCCGCAGTCGGCTCCGTGCCCCGGGGTTGTGTTAAGAACTGGGACGTGGTCCCAGTGTGTGAGCTGAGGTTGCATGTGATCGCCCCTGAGCCATGGAACTTGAATACATGCATGTGCAGACGCACAAAGAGCAACACAAACACACACTGACCACAGTCACATGGAAAGTCCCACTCACTCTCTCACTCCCTCTCAGCGAGGACAGTGCTGATGTCTTTTTCCACTTTAATTACTCCTGGGGAGTGTCATTTCACAACCACTTGTGGGTTCGCTCCAAATTGCTCCTCCATCTTGTTAAAGTTTCCTCTGCCGTGCGTGATTTGACCTTTTATGATGAGCTTTGTTGTTACAGCACGAGGACTTAGTGCTGCAGAGCTGTCTTCTCGTCTAAGCAACGAAACAAAGCATCCTCTGGTTATGTGGGTCAATGACACACTGGTCAGATTCAGCACATAGATGTCGCTCTTCTCCATTGAATCTGGTCCCATCGCACAAAGGGTCATACTCGTTGTGTTGTCTCTGACGTGAGCGCAGTGTGTGGTGGCATCAGTGGGTGGTTTCCCACCAAAATGACCCAGGAACTTTACATTTCCTGAGAACTACTGACCTTTCGGTTTCCCGGGGGTAAAAAGCACATGTTGATTTGTGTTCCAGAAGCCGTGAGACTATAAAAAAAAAAAGCAACATATTTGGCCGACGTTTTAAAAGCTCAGTAATTTGTGTATGAAGCAGCAACAGGCAACAAAGCCCGAATCTTCTCGCTCCGTTGGACGAACGAACTCAAGCCGCTCCATCTTTATTATTGTTGGCCGTGAACTGAAAACGGTTTTCGGTTGCAGACTTTTATAATGACACTGCTGATATTCATGCACCCTCAGGAAGAATGGGGATACACTGAGGTTCGAACCTCCCATGAAGTTGATTCAGACTCTGGTTCCTCTGGACTGAAGGTTTTCAGTGGATGACTCACTACAACACATCGGCATCAGGCAGCCACTGGGGGCAGTCTACCCCCACGAAGTCACTGAATTCTGTATCTTTGGTTTGATCAGTCTGACTCACAAACTCTAGACTTTATGTCTTGATTACTTCAAAGTAATTCAAAAGTAAACTTTGAGTTAATGTTCAATGCCACAGGCTACTACACTCTTTAGAAATGTACAAACCCTGAGAAAGTACCGTCTCGTCATGCAGGGATTTTTTAGGGGAAGAATCCGTGAGGAAGTAAATTTCAGCTCTGGTTCGACAATGGAGGGAATTCACTAAGTTCCTGCTCATCAAGTCTTTTATTACATCTGAGAGTGGCAATTACGTTTTATCAGGACTTAATGATTAAACTGAATTGAGTGAGACATCATCGCTGTGTCTTGTGTCATCACAGCAGCTCAACTCTCGATTGAAAAATACACAAATGAAGGGCCAACAAAGGATAATTGCATTTTTACATTGTAATTCATTGGGGTAACTTCCATATTTACCTCTACCTAGGAGGAGGTGTTTTCATTGGTGTGTCTCGGTCTTATGTCAAGATTCCACAGACACCATGGGAGGGTGTGGCAAGGGTTTCTATCGAAGTGTCAGAGCAGGATCTAGGAACGTTTTCTCAGAGTCCGTCTTCAACGTTGGAAGAAGGAAGGGCGTCTGGACCAGGTGCTCTCCAAAGTTTCCACCTGGCTAATTTTAGGATTCTCAGAGTCGGCACAGTCTAGTCCCATTAAATCATCTGAATTCTGCGTCTTTGCTTCCCTGGAAACTGAGTGGTTGAATTTTTCAAGGGATTGGCCGATAATCTTCCAGCAGAATTTCTTCGAAGTGGAGTCGATCTGGACTTTGAGCTGTTGGATCGTGTGGTTGTGTAAAACACTGGAGATAGAAACCAGAGGAAGAATTGATTGGTCCCGGCCAAATCACATCAGTCCTCGGAGGCTGCAGAGATGTTCAGTGTGATCGGTCCTGGACAACAGATGTTCAACCACACCCCAGCATCTCAGTGAGAGCTGCCATTTGATGAGCTGGAGTTTCATGGGAATCAAAATGATGATGCATCTTACTTGGCCTCTTGTTACCTCCCTCACCGTTGGCCAGCGTCGTTTAGACTCCAAACTTCGAGAAAAAGTTGTTCTTTACAACTTGGCTTTGGTGTTAATGACTCGTTTAGACTTTTTCGAGGGTTTTGCAGTGGTAAAGCCAATTGCTTTTTGCTGTTCAATGAAGACGTTTGGGACGTAAAGTTCAAACTTTTATTATCATCCATGGAGTTTACCTCTGAAATGTCATAGCTACATCTTTGTTGTAAATCCATCTTGAATTACGATCTGGGCCATGTTCAAACCACGTCAAACGACAAATGGCCCCTGGAGAGCGCATCGAGTGACCAGTCATGATAAGAACCAGGGAGAACTGAGCCCGGCTCTACTGAAAGGAACTTTAGAAGACTGAAGTGGCTGTGTAGTACCACGGCTTTGTCCTCATTCTAACACACCAATAGCAAGTGTCTGAAGGTCTTTACACATCATCAACAGCAGTGCAAACAAATGGCATTGTAATTGCCAATAGTGAGTATCAGAAACACATACTGTTCCATACATACTGCCTGGGGTTAACACAACCCTATGAAACATTACAGTCATATTTACGACTCTAAAACCACGAATGTTTGTGAAAATTCGCAAAAAATCCCATTGATGTATGAGGGAGCCAGTGCAACGAGAACTCCTGGATTAGCCTCTAAAACGACATCATCCATTGGTCCATTTCATCACATTCAGTTCAACATGTATTTATTCTGTACCCGACCCGCTCCAATATCTGAATTTCCTCAATGGGGATCAGTTCGGGATCATCTATCTGATCTGTTTGGAGGAAGAAGGACCGATGGCTTCGACCTGGCACCAGGCTGAATCTGGCCTCTGGCTTTTTTCCTTTTTGACAAAAAAAACTCCTTAATGCTGAACTAGATGTAATAAAAGTTAACTGCTGCCCACTTGTCATCACGAGAGGGGGAAAAAAAGTGCAGCCAGTCAGACCGAGGTTTGTGGGTTATGAGACTGAGCCGTTGTTCTTCGCGGTATCTCTCGGCCCAGTTGAGATTTACAGTCGGCTTGTTAATTAGTCACCTCTTGGCTCCCAGAGGAAGTTTCCTCGGTGCTCACAGAAGCAGAGTGTGTGAGAGAGAGAGAGAGAGAGAGAGAGAGAGAGTGTAAACGCAGTGTAAAATGAACGCAATAAACATTGAGAGTGGAACGACGGCGACGTTTCCCAGTGGACTCTGTCATGTGTCCAGATGTTTTCTTGCTGATCAGCAAGATTTGACTCCATCTGTTGGGATTTTACGACCTTTGGGACTCACATTCCTCTGTTCTGTCGTCCCATTGGCTACTGACACCAGCTATCAATCCAGGTTAACCTCATTAAACGCACACATACTGTATATTGTACGACAGGCCTATTCAAACGGCGGCCCGAGGGCTAAATCGTGGCCCAGAACCCAACTAAATAAATATATTTTATAACGTCTTGGTGACTCATTTGTATTTTTGTGAAAATGTTATGGACAAAGTTTGAAATTATTTATATATACACACACATATATATATATTTGGATATATTTGGATGCATTGTGCGCCTGAATCCTGAGAATCCTGCACTTTCCACTCTCCCCCCACTCATGATGACTTCTCCTTCAGTCGTTCACGTGGTTGAAGGGAACATGTGGGAGCAGTTGAGTGTACGTAGGTGCGGCTGCACAGCTGTGGCCACATCTGAGACTCGTACGTGGTGGAAGATTTCCACTTGTTTTGGCTGCGCTCGGCTAATGTGCGCTCAGGGGGGAAAGCCCCCACAACCCTGTGTGTGTACGCACAAGACACGCTTGAATCGAATGTCTGCAGTCTGCCAGAGGAACACCTCATTATTAAAGGGATGACCCACTTTGAAATGTCCAGTCTGTGGGATTCATGGGGAATTATTTGCGCTTCTGTTATTATGCCACTAAATCCTACACACTGCACCTTTAACACGTATACGACAGAAAAACTCTCACTGAATAGATGATATTCCCAGTTGTGTTTTGGTTTCTTATTTTCTGCTTTTGCTCTTGTGTCCTTAGGTCACTGTCCGATAGCTGAGCATCCAAGACTCCGCCCCCTTCCTCACTGTGGTTCAGACCTGGGACAGACGGCCTCGGAAACCTCCATCACCAGCATCGAGCAGCCATGTCCTAGCTAGCGGAGCCCCCTCCCCCTTCCCCGACCACCCTCTCCCTTCGGTCCCTGCTCCCCGCTCCGCCCTCCTCCCTCTCCTCCCCTAATGTTGTAACTTCCCGCGCTGACACCAGCAGCGCCCCCTTTGGTGCGATGAGCACCCTGCACCAGCAGCATCATGGCAGCACCGGCTCGGAGCGAGACCTCCAATCCGCCGCCTCCTCCGTCAGCCTCCCCTCGGTCAGAAAGACGCCCAAGAAGCGCCGCCTGTCCCTCCACTCGCTGTTCGGGCGCCGGCGCCGACCCGAGCGCGACCCCAAGCGGAAGTCCAGAGCCCTGCAGGCCGGCGGCGGAACGGACGGCGTCGTCAGCGCCGAAGTTGTGCAGTCGGAGTCTTTCAACGACAAAACCTCCACCCACTCGGCGCCGGGCGTGGCGTCGACCTCGTCGGCGTCGGCGTCGGGGTCGTCGCCGTCGGAGTTCCTGGAGTGTCCGCTGTGCCTGCTGCGCCATTCGCGCGACCGATTCCCGGACATCATGACGTGTCACCACCGCTCGTGCGCCGACTGCCTGCGGCAGTACCTGCGCATCGAGATCTCGGAGTCGCGGGTCAACATCAGCTGCCCCGAGTGCTCGGAGAGATTCAACCCCCACGACATCCGCATGATCCTGGGCGACCGGGCCCTCATGGAGAAGTACGAGGAGTTCATGCTGAGGCGGTGGCTGGTGGCCGAGCCCGACTGCCGCTGGTGTCCCGCGCCGGACTGTGGGTAAGAGACGCGAAGGCCACTCGGTCAGTCACACACCCGGAACAACCTGGACCAACTCCCGCCCAGTTTGCCTGTTAGTTTTGAGGTGTGTGACATCACTTCCTCACCCGCGTCTCATAATCTGGTTTCCTGCCTCTTCAGAGGTCCTCGGTGTTCTGATTGAAGTGACGCGCGAGTCCCAAAATAACCATCAGCGGCTGCATCAAGGAAAGTCAAAAGGCGCAATCTGTCCTTTTGATGCTCGTCCTCGGCTTGTGTGTCGATGCAGGAGTTATAAATAACTGGCGAGGGAGAGAGAGAGAGAGTGAGGGAGAGCGAGCGAGCGAGCGAGCGAGCTGTGTCTTCTGTCAGACTAATGAGTCACCACTTGAAAGATCAGCCAGTGAAGGGTGATGTGATGTCATAAGAGTCTTGTCATTATTTGGTGTCACGACGTGGAGGGACTTCAGTGTTCACACTCTGAAATACAGCAGCACAAGGTGCACATTGAATAACATGAGCCCATAATAAAACATAAACAAGGGTTAGGTAACTGACTATGACTTTGAGGGGGGGGGGGGGGGGGGGGGGTAGACTCCTCTCTGCCGGGGCCACCATGTTTGTACTGTAGCCCAGAATGGACAAACTCTACTCGGAATAGACAGGGGCCGTTTCGGACTAATTGATGCTTCAAGGCCACCGTAGGTTCTGCTACACATTAGAGTGAGGTGAGGCCTGTTCAGCCGCAACACACAACTTCACCCACGTGTGCCACTAAATCCCGCACACTGAGCCTTTAATAACCAAAGTAGTTTGTCTGTAGTCTAACATGAGCCTCTCGTCACCTCTCAAGCGTCACAGAGCATCACGTAAAGTGGAGTCAGCACCTGAAGACCGCCATCTGAAAACTTCACCAACCCAAAATCCCCCCCCCCTCGGGGCCGTTTCGGACTAATTGATGCCTCAAGGCCTCCGTAGTTTCTCCTACACATTAGAGTGAGGTGAGGCCTCTTCAGCCGCAACACACAACTTCACCCACGTGTGCCACTAAATCCCGCACACTGAGCCTTTAATAACCAAAGTAGTTTGTCTGTAGTCTAACATGAGCCTCTCGTCACCTCTCAAGCGTCACAGAGCATCATGTAAAGTGGAGTCAGCACCTGAAGACCGCCATCTGAAAACTTCACCGCCCCAAAATCCCTTCCCCCTCGGGTTTTTGCCGAGTCGGCCACGTTGATGCGGACTTCCCGGTTGACCTGCGTACGATGCCGTCACCCGTCAGCTCCGGGCGGCAGTTTGTCTGTGCGGTCGCGCCGCGTTAACCAGGACCCCGGCATAAAACGCCGCGTGGTGCGTAAATGGGACGATGCGATGCGGCGGTGACTTCTTCGCGGCGATCCGTCGCAGAAATGGTTCTCCTGCTTCCGCGTGGAGGCGAGCGAGGGTCAGTTCCGGGTCGTGTGCGTGGAGCAGCAGTTTGCTCAGGGCGCCTCAGCCCAGGCTGACACAACACTCTCCCCTTGCTCACTGGGTTCCTGTCCTGCATGTATGACACACACACACACACGCGCGCGCGCGCGCATTATGTCTTGTGCTCCGATTCAACCGCTGTGATTACAGACCGCGTGTGTGTTGACGAGAGTCCACGGATCAAGTGTTGAGTGACGGCCGCGTTCAGAAACCGGTTTTCGCCCTCTCTCTCCCTCTCATCGGCTTTGTCTCGTCAACACTGCCGACCCTGTCTCTCCGAAGAATGCCCCATTCATGGGCCGTGTTCCTCCACTCTGGCGCTCCGCCGCGCTCTCCGCCGCTCAACTGCGCTCGCCGATGATTCTTGTGTAACTGCGATCGCCGGTTACTGCCGCCCGTTTCTCGCGCGCCGTGTGGATTTGGACCCCCGAGATTCCTCGGTGCGAGGAGGGGAGGCGAGAAACTGCTGCAGTGTTGTACGCGCTTGGATTTTTAGTGGTGTGTCATAAATTCAGTTGTTACACATGTCACTTTAATATACTGTATATACGCACAGTATATATATATGTGTATATGTATAAAGTATATGTGGGGAGATGTCAGACAGTCAGGATACCAAACGGTGCATTTGGAAACTCTCACTCACTTACAGCCATTTGTGTCATTTGGCTTCACCCAGGTGTTAGAGAGCAGACTGTCTGGACTCTATGTTCTTTTAGCCTTATGTGCACACACACACACACACACACACACCCAGGTTTGCACGGCCCTCCCTATTTGGACATTAATGCTGGAAAAGTTATTACAGAGGTAATAAAAAGGAAGCACACACACACGCACAGGTAGTTCTCTGTTTTTTTGTCTAGTATCAGCTGATGTTAGCATCTTTATTTAATAGAATACGTAACTCATTTTAACTAAGATCTGTCCACACACAAGTCTCCTGCGTGTGTGTGTGTGTGTGTATGTGTCTGTGTGTGTGTGTGTCAGCTGATGCCATCACTTCTCCTCGTCCTGAATCATTTCCATGGAGTCGGCTCTGACCCGAACAAGCGGCTCTGTGTCACTGCAGAAATGAAATTAAGCGAATTCAATTTTGTTTGGATGCAGATTTTTGTGGTGGAACGGTACAGTGAATCAGCTGAGGGCCACACACACACACACACACACACACACACACACACACACACACACACACACACACACACACACACACACACACTCAGTGACCCTGTGTCTCACTGTAGAGCCAGAACAAAATGGTCCACTTGATCCATCCATCAGTGTTTGTTTTCCCTTTATTTCCTGTCGCTCATTCTCCCATGATGCCTCTGCATGGCGGAGCCTGATTGGCTGCAGCCGTGTCAGGATTTAGCTGAGGTCGCCTCATATTTATATAGATATATATATTTATACACATATTATATAAATAGACCGAGTGCTCCTCACTCCTTCCCTCAGTATCTCGGGTGTTTGTGCAACAACGCGACCATTAATCTGTCGTTTCGTCCCGTTTAATCCGGCGCTTCACGACTCGGCAACAAGGAAACACACAAATAATAATAAAGTCATTCATTTCCTAATTTTTCTTTAATTGTTTTTGGACAGTGGGTATTTTTTAACCTTTGTCGGCCCGTGTGAGATGAATCACACGGGTTGTAATTAAACAGCTGCTGTCGGAAACTGCCTGCGCTCTGTTTGTGCCGTGTCATGTTTGCCATAATGGCTCTTCAATCGTAATGATTGATGAGGGACACCATGGTGACGTGCAGCGAAGCAGAAGTGACCGTATTGATCGGACTGTAACGGAGCTCATGGGTGCAAGCATCATGGAAAGAGTGGCGGGTGCCTTATGTAACGAACCTATGTCTAAAGATAAAGGTAGTCATCCCGCATTTAGGCACCGTACATATTTAATGTGCACTCTCACTGTGCCTCCACCAGTCACCTTGCTCCCTGCTGACCCCTTGTGTCGTGCTGAGGTACTGCGCCCAGTACACTCCTGCCCGCAGCTGTGTGGAAACCACATTAACTGTTGTTGTTCTTGTTGTTCTTCTTCTTCTTCTCGGTCTCCCCAGTTACGCCGTCATCGCGTTCGGCTGCGCCAGCTGCCCCAAGATCACCTGCGGGCGCGAGGGCTGCGGCACGGAGTTCTGCTACCACTGCAAACAGCTGTGGCATCCCAACCAGACGTGTGACACCGCCCGGCAACAGCGCGCCCAGAACCTGCGGCTGAGGAGCTTCAGGTCCTCGTCCCTCAGCTACAGCCAGGAGAGCGGAGCGGCAGGTACCGAGGACGCCGCGTCAAAGCGTGGAGGATTTAATAATACAGAAATGCATTGAATATATGTACCCTACACACACACACACACACACACACACACACACACACTCACACACCTGGACTGAACTCTCTTTATATACCTCAAATACTAATTACTACTGTATATAATATAATTTGTACATTAATATCTACCACTACGATTATATATTCATACCACACACACTATATGTGTACATATATAATATATATATTTGACAATACAATTTGCACCTCTATACATACTATGTATTAATATTCATACTACACATACATACAAAATGAATTTCCCCTTTGTGGGGATTAATAAAGATCATCCTAAATCTTATATTCATATCATTTGTACTTCTATATATTTCTTGTTACTGCTCATGCACTTCTGGTTTGGTGCAATCAGCATTTCATCGCCTTGTATGTGTTACATGTGCAATTCCAATAAAGTTTAATCTAATCTAATACATACTGCATTTTAAAGGACGGCTAATATCGGGGGCTCATGTACAATCACTTCTTACATAACACCCATACAAGCCATTCAGTTTCCTGTCACACCGCCCGTCCTCCTCCTCCACCAGGTGATGACATCAAGCCGTGCCCCCGATGCTCCGCCTACATCATCAAGATGAACGATGGGAGCTGTAATCACATGACCTGCGCCGTCTGTGGCTGTGAGTTCTGCTGGCTCTGCATGAAGGAGATCTCTGACCTGCACTACCTCAGGTGAGCACCGACCAACGTGAACAGACTCTGAAGGATTTATGATTCTTAGTGTGAACATCTGTGATCAACTGTAGAAAACATTGAATAGTCCACATCATTAGCCCATCAATATTTATATTATAATACTCTAATAATGTAGTTTCTAATCGACATTTTTTTTCGTTTGATTGATTATTGATTGTTGATGTGTGACACAGTTTACAAGTGACTTTAATGTGAGTTAAAGTTGCTATTCGTAGAATTCACTCTCTGTCTTACACACACATATCCATGCATCTGACATGTCTCCCCCCCCCTCTCTCTCTCTCTCTCTGTCTGTCTCTCTCTCTCTCTCTCTCTCTCTCTCTCTCGCCCTCTCAGTCCGTCAGGCTGCACCTTCTGGGGTAAAAAGCCCTGGAGCAGAAAGAAGAAGATCCTGTGGCAGCTCGGCACTCTGGTGGGAGCCCCCGTGGGCATCGCGCTCATCGCCGGCATCGCCATCCCAGCCATGATCATCGGCATCCCCGTCTATGTGGGCAGGAAGGTGAGAGACGGGAAATGAAACCCGGTCATGACCCTGCTGTATCGTGACGTGATATTTAGAGTCAGTAAAACACCATTCCTCTCCAGATCCATAACCGCTACGAGGGCAAAGACATCTCCAAACACAAGAGGAACTTGGTGATCGCCGGCGGCGTCACGCTGTCTGTGATCGTGTCGCCGGTGGTCGCTGCCGTCACTGTCGGTAAGAACGTTTTTTTTCAATCTGTCTCTTTCCTCTCAGCGCCGCACCATCTGTTCCTCGCTCACATTTAAATTATTCACCAGGTTTCTTTTTCACGGTGGCTCGGCGGCGGAAAGTGAAAAACGTTGAGTCGTCCATGAAATGACCATTTTATTGTTTTAAAGGAGCATTGCGCAAGTTCCTGAAAACGAGTTTAGAGCTGTTGTCACTGTATGTTCACTCACTGGTATTGACAAGCGATTTTAAGCGCAAAAAAAAAAAGCCCAATGCACCTTTAAAAATGCTTGGATATTCATTAGCACGGATTGTAAGGACTATAAGCTTTTGACGTTGACGTGTGTGTTTGCGTTGCGTTGCGTAGGTATCGGCGTCCCCATCATGCTGGCCTATGTCTACGGCGTCGTCCCGATCTCGCTGTGCCGCAGCGGCGGCTGTGGAGTGTCGGCTGGGAACGGCAAAGGCGTGCGCATCGAGTTCGATGACGAAAACGACAACATAGGAAGTGGAGCCGCAGCCACGGGTGAGTTCACTGATGGAGACCGAGACTTAACATGCAGAGTGCACAACGCTGAACCCCTCTGCTGCTACACACATGTTGTTGTGCTTCTATATTCTCATACACACACACACACACACACACACACTGTTGTACTCCCCCATGGATTCGTGCAGGGTCTGAAATAAAACGTGAGAAAACAGCTGCCATTTTTAGCAGCTATGTGTTTGGTATGTGTTTTGCACTGGAAGCGTGAAGCGTGCACACCTGCGCCCTTTGTGTGCACACGCCGTTTATTCATAGCCCGTGAGATGCCAGCGCCACCCATGATTGATAGGTGCAGGAGCCGTGTGCCGGCGTGAAGCCGCCGCCAGGGGGGGGGGGGGGGGGGGGGGGGGGGGGGGGATTCAATGAATCATGCTTATGAATCCAGGAGTGGAGAGAGTTACAGTGTGTAGGATATGGCGGCATCTAGTGGTGCAGTAGAATGCTGCAAATAGGTGGAGAGGAGAACAGGGCAGGAGAACCCTGCTGTAAATATGTTCGATGTATCCACAGATCCTATTTTATTTTTATTTTTATTATTTTTAATTGTATTTTTATAGACTTTATATTTAGGGAACCCCTGTTGTTTTCCCCCTTAGCACCACCAGAGTTGTCCTTCAATCTCGTTGTACATTGTGTATAATGACAATAAAGGCATTCTATTCTAATCTATTCTATTCTACTCTATTCTATGGTAGACTTCAGTTATCATTATAACTCAAAATGTTACTTTAGTTTGTCCACATGTAAAAAAATAAAAATAAAAAATAAAAAAACAAGAGAGTAAATTCATTGAATTCCTTCAAATCCAAACCCGTCCCCCATGTTTCCCTCAGACACGACCTCGGTGGCAGAGACGCGCCTCAACAACCCCAGCCTGGGTGACGGGGCGAGCGTCGGGGGTCTGACGGGCCTGAGCCTCAGCGTGAGCGGCAGCCACATGGAGCGCTGCGGCGTGAGCTCCGCCCAGCGCGACAACATGAGCGACAACGCCAGCACCACGGCGCTCGCCGGGACCAGCATCACCGGCAGCCTGTCCGGCAGCTGCTACAACAGGTCGGTTCGCGGGGTTTCTGTGGTTTTAAGGGTCCAGTGTCGTAAGAGTGTAGAGGGACCTCTAGTGGTCCAACATGGCTGCCTCCACGCAGAGGCCTGGTGGCTGCAATTGATGTGAAAGCTCAATGGTGAAAAGTGAAAGTAGAGAAATTCTGGGGGAGGAATCTGACACACTGCGCCTTTAAATACCGGAAAGGCCTATACAGGAAAAAGTCAAGGGATAAAAGAAGGATATTTCAGGTGATCCTGGTCATCTTTAAGAAATATTTGGATATTTGTATCAATTTCCATTTCGTTGAATCCGTTTTCGTTGAAAAGTGACAAATTCAAACAACGTGGACGTCGTTTTGACGTTTTCTACATCTCGGTGGTTTCCCAATGTTTCATCCTCTCAGGATGGAAGTGCAGGCCGACGTCCAGAAGGAGCGCTGCAGCCTGAGTGGAGAGTCGGCCACCGTCAGCCTCGGCACCATCAGCGACAACGCCAGCACCAAAGCCATGGCGGGATCCATCCTCAGTGCCTACATGCCTCTGGAAAGGTCGGCATGGATACCAGAGACAACAAAAGAAAGAGTGGACTCTGACTGGTCCGATAACGCTTCTTGTTTGTGTGTCGCAGAGACAACAGCCTGGAGGTGCAGGCGGACGTGGAGTCCAAACAGGAGAAGCTCAGACACTCCAGCGCCAGCAGCAGCCTGGATGAAGCCAGCTGCAGCAGCGGCAGCAAAGGAGCCAGCGGTGGCGCGTGCGCCTGCCCCTCCTCCTCCGCCTGCTGCTGCTGCCCCCCGCAGGACGCCCACTGCTGCCCCTCGCCGCCCTGGTCCAAGGAACCGTCCACGTCGGGCAGCAGGAAGAGCAAAGGGAAGCTGTGGAAGCGAGAGAGCGGCGGCGGCGGCCGGGCGGAGAGACGGGTCCACGAGTCGGCAGCGGCCGACATGGACGCTCAGCTCCTGGAGCAGCGCAGCACCAACTCCTCCGAGTTCGATTCCCCGTCCCTCAGCGGCAGCCTGCCGTCCGTGGCCGACTCGCACTGTAGCCACTTCTCGTCGGAGCTCAGCTGCTCCGACCCCGAGACCTCCAGGGCGGCTCCGGCCCACTGCTCCGCCCACGTGGACTCCCATAACCCCGCCTCCGCCGCCGCCGCCGTGGCCTTCTCACCCATGCCCGAGGTGGAGAACGACCGCCTGGAGCAGTGTCCGTCTCAGAGCAGCCACGTGGCCTTCGCGCACCACCTGCTGTCCGCCTCGCCGCCCGCCTCGCCGAAGGCGGGCGGCGGCGGGACGTTTCTGTACATCAGCGAGGAGAGCGAGGCGGCGGAGGCGGAGCGCGCGAGGGAGAGTAGCAATAACGCGGCGGCGGCGGCGGCGGAGCCCGTGAGCCCCACCAGGAAGCGCTGTATACAAACGGATATCTGAAGTCGCCGCCGCGCCCCTCACGCAGCCTTACGGGCGGCTTCTCCCGGCGAGCTTTTAGAGACGTGATCGTACGGAGGCGGGAATATGAAGCGAATGTGACCATGTACAGTTACGGGCAGGTTAGAGGCGTAAGGGGGAGGGAGATTCGTAAACAAAGCCTGATTTATGATCGCACGGGAGGCGGAGACCATAGACTGTATAAAGATGGACGCAGCGTCCGTGACCCGTCACCCATAGGTTTCTGCGGGGCGCTATTGAGGCTCGTGGCGGGCGGCTCAGTCCTCGCCTAACTCCTCCTACGTCCCGGTTCATCCAGTGACGGGAAAGGAGGCGGAGCACGGGTAGAGCCGGAGGCGGGTTCCCACGGTGCTGTCGCAGCATCCACAACAAACGTGACAGGTCGGCCCAGGTGTCACTCAAGAGGCCACGCCCCCCCCCCCTTAATTATGCACAATTTCAAACTGCCACAGAATGAGAATCAGCTTCAGTTCACCTCCAAAGTTGGCCGTTTTAACGTGGGAGCCTATGGGGATTGACTGGCTTTTGGAGCCAGCCTCAAGTGGCCACCCACGTGAACTGCACGTTCAGCCCCGGAGGTTTTTTTCAACTTGGCTAACACGTAGCACAACCCCGCCACCGCGCCACGTCCTGTGTGTTTGATGATGTAGTTGGCGACGTGGCGATTTCTTTTTTTTATAAATAAAAGCTGCTAACTGGAGAAAGGGTCATAGCTTCACAGTTGCACTAGCGTCTTCCTCGAGCTCCGCAAGTTCTTCCTCACGCCTATCGAGAAAAATGAAGCACGAGCCAAACACGGACACATTTAGACATGCGGACAATCCCAGCGACCGTACTGATGCCGCTGATTGGGCGTGGGAGAGGTGGTCGTCCGCAGAGGGCGGCGGATGAATGGCGTGCGAGCGTAAATCAGGCTTATTCGAGTGAAGAGGTTTCACAAGGGAAGTCGGACATGATGGTTTGGTGCCGTCGGCGGCGGCGTCGGAGGCACCGTGTGTGGAGTGGCAGCAGCAGCAGCAGCAGCAGCAGGGACTACGGGAAGTTTGACTGAACGTGCGCGGACAAGTGTAACGCGGGTTTTCGGCGCGATGACTCAGCGGAAAATGTTGGCTCCGTCGTGGTCATCATTTCTTTTCTTCCAGTTAGAAGAGAAAATGAAGCAGCATCCGATTTCTCGTCACTGAGCTGCTCTTAACGCATTAAAGCATCACCCTGGTCACGCCTGCGGATATCCGATTCTCCGCCATCACTGTGGTCCACCGCTGTGCCACCGCTTCATTCTGTGACTTCATCATACGCAACGATACACACACCAGGAATGTTCAAGGACCAGTCAGTAGCAGAGTCAATTTTTCTATAATCACCTATAAAGACCTGATTATTCTCATTGTTATTATTGCTCTTGTTTTCAAATGTGACCCATTATGTTTTTATGTGTTGGCTTATTTGTATTTTCCATTTTGGGAAAGTTGTTTTTGACGCCCCGTGCTGGGTCCAGTAGAAATCGTTTTTAGAGAAATCGGGTGGGACTTAAGTCGGGACTGGAACTGTAGCCCTGCTTTCTTTTAAGTTATTTTTTTTTAGTCTTGGTGTAGAGTGGTTAAAAAAATTAAAATAATAATAATTTCCATCACCTTTTTAAGAATAAAAAAAAAAAGTTATTTTAATTTTTTTTCCTGCAAGAAAAACAAAGCATTTCTGGGGAATCTTCAGCATTAAAAAAAAAAAAAAAAGGTATTTCATTAATTTGCAATAAGAAAATAAAGCTTTTAAGAACAGATGTGACTGATCAAAGAAACTCATCACGTCTTTCCAAGTGAAGATTCCCCGTGCAATGAGGAACTCTCTTATTGGAGTGTGGTATTTACCTTTCTGTGGTTTAATACTCGGTAGTGAATGTACAGTAATAATGTTCTATGCTCCCATATTAACTTCTGAGTCAAAATATTATTTTTGAAAATCAGAGCTTCGGGTGTATTTTAACGACAGCTACAGCGTCTAAGGTTGTTTCTTAATGACTAATGCAAATCATTTTGTATTTGTTGGACCCCAAGTGCCTTTCAGGGGGACACCAGTCCTTTGTATTAGTGTTTTTATTTTCATTTCCTTGTTGTGGGCGTGTCTTCAAATGATAAATGTAAAAACCAGTGAGAGAGAGAGCAGAGCATGAAACAGAATGATCACTGTGAGTGAAACCTGAACGTTAGATCTCACTCTTTTAACATTTTATGTAAAAAAAAACAAACAAACAAAAAAAAAGAGTAAAATACAACTTTGTTTTGTGAAAGAATCATTTGGAAAATATTTCTCTAAAGCAGCCAAAGTCACCAGTCGGCACCTGTTGGCAATAAAAGTCCTTTTTCTTTGAATCCAAAGCGTCACGAGCATCTTGAGAACGATCTCACCAGAACCGTGAGGTTCTGTGTGGGGGTGAAGCTGCGACACGCTCCCATGGGTCTGTGTGATCCCCGAGGGTTTTATATTATCTTTTTGAAGACGAGTGCCAGGCATATTTTTAACTTTAAAATCAGCGTATGGAGGAAAAAAAAGTATATATTTCCTAATGATTTGCTTTCTAATGTGCATGTTAATGCATATCCTTACACAATAAAATGCTCAATCAAGCTTTGGTGTCTTGTTTTCTTTCAGCGGTGATGTCGTCGTGTCTCTGTTTTGATTTGTATCGGCAGAAATTAAGTCATTTAATTGTTTTGTTGTTTTAAATGGTGTAACATACAACACAAACTATTAGATCTGAATCAAATTCTTGATCCTGCACCTTTAAGCAGTTCAAGTAAATACACCTCAATCGTGGAGGCAGGACAAACGAAAAGGCTCATCAGTGCATCCACATTGCAGTTTATTATTTACACATTATGCATTCAGACTATTTACATACAGTACATGCATTTACATTCCAAGAAGCAGGAAAACAACGGAGCCTCAAGTCATTTAGGTTTTTACACAAAGGAAGAGAAGAAACCCCACAAACAAATCGGATAGAAACATTAAAGTTTAGGTTGAACGTAAAGACATGAATATGAAATTAATGCTGTGGCACACTGTGCTGTAAAACCTGCCCCCCCACACACACACACACACACACACACACACACACACAGGTGATATTAATAGTCGTTCTCTGACACTTGGAGGAGCTCATCACTGTGGAGGTGGAAACACCTGTGACAGGAAACCAGCCGTTCAGCCAGTAGAAGAGGAAACGAAGTTGGCTCCATGTGAGTACACTCATCACTGTATTTAGCTTTAGCCACGACACGACATGTTGTAATACGACTGTCTCTGTGAGTTTACGTGTGTGTGTGTGTGTGTGTGTGTGTGTGTGTGTGTGTGTGTGTGTGTGTGTGTGTGTGTGTGTGTGTGTGTGTGTGGGGGCCCTGTGACAACAACACAAACACGACATGATTGTCTTGTTGCAGCTGGGAGGTGGTGGAGAGGCTGACAGCAGGTAGAACACACACACACACACACACACACACACACACACACACACACACACACACACACTCTCTCTGTCCCTCTGCTAATAACCGAACCTGAGGACAAATGTAACAACGCTCCTGCTGCCCAACACTGAAAATGGTATGTTGCTAAACCCATAATATTTTATTGCGCGTTTGGCATTTACTCCTGGAGACACAGGAAGGAAGTATCCGCGGGACTGACAGTTTCACTTGTGGAAAATGTTTTCAAATCCCTTTCGAGAGGCTTCCTAAACTATTCCTAATTAAAAATGTAAAAAGTGGATTTTTTGTGGATAAGATCAAATAAAGTCTGTCAAAGGTCAAAGGTTACAGTGAGATAGCACAACACCACACACTGACTACAGACAGTGGACATTCTGCACACCCCTCTGGGTGAGGAGGTTTCTATGTGTGGAAGCACTTCAGTAAAAAAAAAAAAACATGTAAATACTTAAATAAAAGGATTATTTTAAATAAATAGGACTATTTAGAATATTCCTGCCTGGAGTGGACATAGCCTGAGTAACCCCACATCAAGAGGCCGGATGTTCCTTAGTAACCTGTGATGCAACAACCTAAAGTTTGGAGTCGGTGATGTCGTCAGCGTGTTGAACCGAATCACACGGTGACTTGTGTTGTGGTTACGTCTCGTCTTCACAGAGCGATTGTAGTTCTTAGTCATGTGACTCACTTCAGGATCGATCTCATGGAACCAGGATCGTTTCAAAAAGATCCTGCGTGGCTGTTTTCTTACGTTAGCAGCAGATTGAATGAGAATGATTGGAAAAACCGTGACGTGATGAGTTAGAATGCTGGTTACACAAGAGAACATCGGGCCGTCTACCCCCCCCTGTGCCCCCCCCCCCCCCGCCCTTCACAATAAAAGCATTAATTCCGTCATGAGCTCAGTGAATGATTTCAAATCAAAACAAAATCAACACGAATACAAATATCAATCTTGGCGAATGTTCTCCTCACCGTTCTCGTTAAGGCACGCTCTCTCTCTCTCTCTCGCTCTCTCTCTCTCGCTCTCTCTCTCGCTCTCTCTACTTCCACAAACAGTGCTCAGCAGCTTGGTATATGAATCCGTATGTACAGTATGTTACATCATCATGAAATGGAATTTTTGTTTGAAATTTTTTTTTTTTTTTTAGTGCAAGCGGATCAAGTATTGTGACATTAGCCTTTTTTTGTTTTCTTGTGTTTTTTGAACGGAGCTGCCCTCGTTACGTAGAAGTTGTGCGCTCAGGAATGACGGTGGTGTGCTTCAGACGCATGTTGCAGAGCTCGGGCCGTTCCCAGGAGCACGTGCCACCAGTTCACACCTCTCCTTCATTTTCTTATTCTGTCTTTCTTTTCTTTTTTTTCTTACTGACT
Organism: Chascanopsetta lugubris; assembly: GCA_016785325.1. Lineage (NCBI taxonomy): Eukaryota > Metazoa > Chordata > Actinopteri > Pleuronectiformes > Bothidae > Chascanopsetta > Chascanopsetta lugubris. The sequence continues at coordinate 24,338 of JAFBJT010001819.1, forward strand.
CAAGCTGATGGCTTTAAAAGTGTTTTCCTTCCATAGCTGCTACAGAGCAGGGACAGTCCATACCTGCTGCACTCCAGCCATCCACAGAGAGACGTCAAACCTACAGCACATGAACCACGTAAGACAACATATATATATATATATATATATATATATACTAATTTAAAGTAAGTGTATATTCTTTGAGTAAGATTTTGGTCATTTCTGTCACTTCCCAAAAATATGACTAAACTATTAGATACTGACATTTTTGTGAATTCATAATTGTTTTTTTTCTCCATTACCTTTTAAATGAGCCTACTAATGTAAACTGACATGAAGAGCGGGTCCTCTCTACGGAGGCCGCCATGTTTTTTTACAGAAGTAAAAGTGGACGTTCAAAACATCTTTTGATGCACGTTCATAACAGTGAGAGTGAGGTGATGGATACAACAGGCTATTTCACGCCTAGATAACGCAAAATCTTACACACTGCACCTTTAAAATAAGTGGCCCCTAAATCTGAATGATAATAATATCTCCTTTTTAAAGAGGAGACAGGTTTAGGTTTTAAGGTTATTGATAGAGCAAGTCTCCTTGAAATCAAGTATAATCAATATGAAGTCGTGTGTGTGTGTGTGTGTGTGTGTGTGTGTGTGTGCCTCACCTTCCCGCTGTGTGTGGTGTTGTCCATCAGACTCTGTCTCAGAAGCCCCGTCACCGCCTCCAGCTCCTGCTCAGCCTCCCTCACATTGGGGTCCAGCTGGAGGACTTCCTGGAGGTCAGTGCTGGCTGACAGATAATCCTGGGGTCGTGACGAGACGCGGGTCAATGAGGCGATTCAAGCTCCTCCACGACCGACCCGTTAAAATAAACAAGTAGTGAGAATCACCTTTAGACCCTTGTGAGCCAGCGCCCGTCTGTAGAAAGCCTTCTTGTTGCTGGGCTCCAGCTGCAGAGCGCCGTCACAGTCCTGCTTGGCCTCCTGAAAACGATTCAGTCTCAGGAAGCAAATGGCTCTGGGGTCAAGCGGAGAACCATGTCAGGAATCGGACATCAAACGGTACACGCCACGTGTGTGTGTGTGTGTGTGTGTGTGTGTGTGTGTGGAAGGCTTTTTGTACCTGTTAGTGTAGAGGGCACATTCGTCGGGTTTTAAGGCGAGACACTGGGTGTAGCTCTCCAGAGCCTCCTGGAAGTTGCCTCTCTTCACCTGCTCGTTGCCCTTCTGCTTCAGTAAAGTGAACTGGGCCTCTTTTCTTCTCGCTGTCCACACAAAAGAAAAGGGCCCGTGTCAAAACTCAACAGGAAGTCAACGGCAGGCTGTTCCTGCAGTCAAAGAGGAGCTGAGGATGAGTTCCACACGCCGAGGGAAATCTGTGCTGGATCATCGTCGTCGTCTTATAAGATGTTTACGCGGCGTCATCACTGAGGCCGTCGATCCGTCAGCAGCGGCGTGAATGAGGGCTGAACTCCTGCTTACTGAGCTCTCTGCTGTGCTGAGGGAGACACTATGGGAGAGAACACACACACACACACACACACAACGCAACACATTGTCCACACACAAAGACAGTCCAAGCTTGGCTTTGATCAGTCCAGCCCTCTGATGGATGCTTGGTGTAAATGATGTATCCATAGAGACCGGACGGCTGATGCTCAAGAATGAAAAGATCGTACAAACATCTGAAAACACATTTCATAATCGGGCGCAGGAATGAGTCCTGAAGGAAGTTAGTCCGCACGCCAACATTTGTGCTTTTATGGCTCGTAACAACGTCGGCGCTCAACAAGTGGCAAAATGAGGAGACAGACAATGAAACGCTTGGACTCTGGTCCTGTTATCACTTCGACTGTTGAATATCAGACCATGAATCTCGGTCTTTCCAGAGTTTGTCACATAAAACATGAAACCGCCCACTTGTGCCATTTTCAAAATTCTTGGTGAGCGAATAAGAGGAGAAAGAGCAGTTGCATGTTTCCTATCTGAAACCCTGCCTCTTTCAGAGGACTTGTGAATGTGTGTGCACACGTATATCTAATTGTAGTAAAAAAAAAATTTAAAAAGATTATATCGCCAGCTAATATACGGTGTTAAAAACTGACAAGTTGAGGCATTTTTATATCCGTTTCCCCAGCAACAGCAGCGTGCTATTTAAAGATGGACTCCATCCCCTGTATGTGCAACATTCATCACGTGTGTGTGTGTGTGTGTGTGTGTGTGTGTGTGTGTGTGTGTGTGTGCGCGTGTACGTGCGAGTGTATGTGTTCTGTTCTTTTTCAGCGTGGAGATGTAAATCCTGTGTTTGGAGTTCTTTACGTCGTGACTACGACTAACAATGTCTTTGCTGGTCGCGCAGAGTGAGCGAGTTCGAGCTTCCACTGCTGCACATACACAAATTCTGGTTCGTCCTCTGCATATATTTCAATGTATTTGCACGGTGTTGACGTTTGGAGTCTTCAGGTCTTTGTGAGCCCACGTCAGGAAACCTGACCTGGACTGTTCCATTACAGCGCCACTACTCTCTAGATCGCCTTCCTTCCCCCTTCTGCATTATTGATTGACAGTCCAAGCAGACACACGCACGCACGTACGCACGCACACACACACACACACAGTATCACTCAGCAGGAGTGTGTTCACTAAGTCCCAGACGGACTTCTGCTGCTGCTGCATTATGAATCCATCACTCCCTCAATCATTCTGAGTGATCTGAAAGCATGATCAGTGGTTTGATTGACAAAGGGAAAACAGTTAAGTGTGTGTGTGTGTGTGTGTGTGTGTTATCAGTGTAAAATCGCAACTGATCATAGTGTTTGCTACAGTTGCAAAGGCTATGTGATGTGTGTTAGTGTGCTTGTACATGATTTGCTGGGGGAAACGAGGACAAGTTATTCCATCCTATCATATTCTAACCATAGTTCCAACATGGTGAAGTGCATTTTGCTTTTTAAAACATCAACAACGAAATATAATTAGCGTTGGTGCGTTGCCCTTTGCACTAAACACTGTGACTCCGGGTTCTGAAAGGAGATTTCCTGGACTTTTCAAACACATTTGTACTCTTGTGTTGGTGGCGCGACAGGAAGTGACGTCACCCACCTTCGTCTTGTGCAGCCCTGGCGGCTCGGGCCTGGGCCAGCTCGATGCTGATTGGTTTCTGTCTGTGCTGCTCTTGGACGGACAGGGGGACGGCGGGGATCTCCGGGAGGTTCTCTCTCCACTCGGGTCCATCCTGCTCGATCAGCATCTTGGTGATTCTGTCGGGGGCCACACAAAGTGCGGAAGATGAGCATGTGAATGGTTTCTTTTTTTGTATATTTGTATACGTGTTAATGCTGAAACCACAGCCGGGTTTGTCTGATCTACTTCCTGTGACGCTGTCCTTTAAAAATGGGCGCTGGTCATGCTGTTACATGTGTTGTCCTACCGAGGTGGAACGCCGCACAGGTTGAATGGCACCAATCAAAGCTACATGAGAGTGTAATCAACCGATTGCTACAGAACGCAACAGACTCATTTCCTCGTCCCATGATCCTTAACAACTCAGCAGCCACTTGAGAGTCAATTCAGGAAACACACAAAAAAGAAAAACTCCCACAATCGCAGGACCAGACAGGATAATACGCTTTTCAAGGATTATCAATAATAGTCCTGAGGTGACTGGGAAAAAAAAAAAGAAAGAAAATTCAATTCAACTCAAACATGTCTGTGGGGTCAGTTGGGCAGAACTATGCGTCAGGTTTGATCAATAAGACGCGACACCGATGGAACAAAAGGAAAATGACGCAGTGCCGTCACAGGTTGCGGGAAAAACACGCCGTTCGAATGAGCGGATGTTGTTGCTGAGCTCACGACTGGAGGCTGACTTTGAAAAGGTGACTTGACCTATTTGCATGGCGCTGAATGACTCAGCCCAAATGACTGCCTCTATCCGGGGCTATTAAGCTGTTACGCGCCTCCCTGACTACGGAGATCTGCAGACGGAGCCCTGCTCTTCCCTCGCTTCCATCAACCCGCGTCTGGTGATGCGGTTAGGATCGAAACCTATCCGCATGACATCCGCGCCGTTGAAACTGCGCCCGTCCTTTTGCCCCTAAAGGTCGCGAGAGAGCCACATAAAGGCAGATTGGACTTAAGCCAGGGACGAGCTGACCTGTGGACGCTGTCGTGAGCTGCCTGCACCCCGGTGTCGATCTGCAGGACGGTCTTATAATCCACGTAGGCCTTCCTGTAGCGCTCCAGTGACTCATAGGCCATCGCTCGGCGCAACAGGGGCTTCAGCGAGAAGGGCTGCAGCTCCAAAGCCCTAAAGAGGATCAGAAAGACACAGAGACAGAGGATCAAACCGCCGGCACTCTGTGTCGCAGGTGTGGACGGGACGATCAGAGGCCCTCCATTCACAAACGAGGAAGTGGGGGAGTGTGCGTGGGGCAGCGCAGAGACGGGGAAATTCCTTGAAGCCTGGGAAAAAGAAAAACTGGCGGAATGAAAGGTGCAGTTCCGTGAGCTGTCGGGGGACGAATAATCTCGTGGGCGAGCGTGTGGCTCTGTGCTAATCCAAGGTTGACCGGTATGACGGCAACGCTATGAACTCATTACAAAGCAAACGTTGCTTTGTTTTCCTGTCTGCTGTCCACAGAACATATGCAAAAGCACATTCACATTGGACTCTATCTGTCTGTTCGTGAACATAAGACATTGTTGTCCATATAAATATATATATTCTATTAAAGGAGACTAAATGACAAATGATTGCCGTGTGTTTGTGGTTTAAGGTTTCATTCAAGCTGAAACTACATAAACTAACTTGATGTAATATCGTGTAAAACAATCATGTCTCCATTTTAAAGACTAACCAGTGAAATGCATTGCGCTCATGGACAAATCGACATGAAGGCAATCCACACCCGTAATGTAAACAGAGGAGGAAAATCATTAAAGGTGCAGTGCGGAGGGTTCAAAGTGAACCTGCTTGTTCATGGAGAGGAGAACCTACGGTGGCCTTTAGTTCACAGAAAAACTCAGTGATGTGTAGTTTGTCCACTCATGGCTACTGTAAATGCATGGTGATCCAAAATGGCGGACTCACTCCCGTGAGTATAATGTGCTGCTCCATCGTCTCTGATGAAATCGACAATGAATTAATTCGTGTGAATATCAATTCATGAGAGAAACTTCACCGGATTTCCCATATTTTCCCATTTCTTGCTTTGGAATGTGAATCATTTCAATTTCAAAATCTTACCAACTTGCCTCCGGAACTCTACCGAACGGCAGTGTCAACAAACATGCGGGAGTGGACACAGACAGGCGGGCATGACGGGCAGCGATCACCTACTTGTTGCAGTCCTGTATGCAGTCGGTGCTGTTTCCATCCTTCAGGTAGCAGGCGGCTCTGTTGGAGTAGAGAATGCACTGGTCCTCTGGACTGTCCAGGCCTGCGGCAGGAAACGGCAGGAAACGACAACAATCAGGTATCTGACACATCAGACTCGGCGCAGTCAACTCTGCGGCTCTCGAGAAAATAAAGATGGTATCCTGTGCGGTTTGGACCTGCTGCCCCTGGTTAACGAGGAGCCACGTCCACAAACACACTTCCAGTTAAAGTCATTAGCCTGTGCAGAGATGCTTTTTTTTGGGGGTGGTGGTGGGGTGGGGGGGGGGTTAGATTGATGAATGGATATGCCCTTCTGGAGGAGTGATTCTCTCCTCTGCCCTCAGCCTCAATTGCAGTTTCACCGCCCATGACAGGCTCTCGCTGCGATGCCTCAGCGCCTTAAAAACTCATCTCAGCACTGCCCCCGTGGCTCCAGTGT
>JAFBJT010001819.1:32603-81318 GCA_016785325.1 Chascanopsetta lugubris
GGCGGGGAGGGGGGGTGCAGAGGGGGGGGGTTCAACAGCACCAAGTTCAACAGCACCATGACATTAGCGGTTTACTGCCATCTAAAATACACGAACTAAGTGGAAGCTAAGTGGAGATGTTTAAGACTTGATGTTTAGCACCTCCACTACTATTAACACTCACCAACACTTGATCTCTAACACACACACGCACGCACGCACGCACGCACACACACACACAGGATCGTCCTAACTGCTCCCAAACAGCTGGAGGAACTTATCCGGCATCATGACATCTGTTTATTTCGTGAAGCTGTGACTTTAAAAGGCGCCTGATCTCATGATGAGTGTGAGTCTGATGAAAGCTGAGGACAGAGGGAATGGCAGTGTGTGAAAATGTGTGTGTGTTTGTGTCTGAGGGTGTGTGTGGACCTTTCATTCAACAATAGTCAACAGGTGCTCTGCTCTGGCACATACTCTGTCCGCTGCACACTCAGACTTTCCACACCAGGAGTGTGGCTGCCTGTTCCAGCATGTACCTTACCATGCATGTACGAGTGCTTTCATCTCAAGTATAAATAGTGTTACGTGTGTTGCATTTTCACTTCACATGACACTGTGCGTGTGAACTGTCCCTCAGGATGACTGTAACACCACCAACTCAACTTTGGAATTCAAGAGAATTCAACTCATCTGCAACACACATCCAGAATAACTATTGGTTAAAGGTTTTTATCAAAGGTTCAACGTCTGTGATTATAGGAGCAATCATTTTCAATGCTTCATATCTATGTTTCTACAGTAGCCCACTATGGACAAACTACACACCATTTGAGTTTTAACTATCACTGAATGCAACCACAGCATGGATGACAAGGGCGATATGACTTTTAACTTATACACTCACCTCTAGAGGTCACAAAAATCACATACACTGTACCTTTAAGACAGATCAGACATGTATACCCGTCATTACATATTATTAACAGGATGATGTAATTTCACAACTGTGACATAAAAATATTTTTTTCTTCTGGATAATGACACATTTTAGGATATTTTCAATTTTGCTTTCAGCAGGTTCAACAAAATCAAACTGCTGCCAATTCATTACGGAACCCAGTGGATGAAGAAGCTATTCAGCTCACCAGCAATCACAGAGTCTTTACGATTATGAGCATGTATCACGTCAGTCTGTGAACACATGCATGAGTTCATTACTGCTCAGCAGCTTGACTGATAGTCAGGCTTAGGGGGGGTGACAATGCTGGGACAGCTGCTGCTGAAGGAGAACATAATGGTCATCTATGACCTCAACACATCCTGCCCCCTGCTGGACTGTCATGGAAATGTCAGTTGAGACATGAACGTCAAATTGGTTCAATTTGATATCCATCTTGCGCACGCCCTCATCCCAAACACACACACACACACACGTGCTTACATCAAATCAGTGTCAGCGGCAGACAGGCTTTATGACCAATAGCACTGCAATGCTGCTGGCTTGTGGAAGCCGAGGGAACACTCCTCCAAAGCACACACAGTAAACGCACACACGACAGAATGCACTGTTGGACATGACCACTCAAGACCGGGAGACAGCGTGTTATTATCTCTGTCGACACTTCACATCTGACAGCAGCTGCATGAAAGGCTCGGTCTTTACACCGAGAAGGCCCCCGTCCTCTGAGTCATCATTACTTGGAGAGTGTCTGTCAGTGGGTCTGCTGCCGCCTGTGTACTACAATCACTGCGCACTGCTGCAGCAATAACGGTCAAATCGTGAGTGAGAGACGAGTCTAAACACTAGCATTTGTGGCGCAGGGTGCGTGGACCTGCCCACACTCGCGTCACATACGTGGTTGCGGCTCATTTACAGAATGTCAGACCGGTGCAGTGGCGTCCCATTAACACCGTGCTGCACCGTGTAACAGGTGGAGCCATAAAGGTCACACCTGGAGGCGAGCATGTTCTGTCTGAGGGGGAGGAGCCTCAATGAGCGGAACAAAGGATTGTCTGCTCAAATTGGGCCTGGCACCTTGATGTCACCGGCACAAGAAGTACAACCATGTAGTCAAAGGGAGGGAGCACACTTTCGAGAGGCTGTCACCTGCTGGTCAAATGCATAACTGCAGTGAAATTTGATCAGATGGCATTTAATGGTATCGCCCCTGATTCTGCATCTGGAACTCTTTATCATCATGCAGAATCCTTGAGGTTACCACTTGATATTTCCTAAGACTGGTGAATATAATTAGGAACACAGATAATTATAAACGCTCCCTGTGCAAGACTATGAGGTATTAATGTAATAAAATGCTCCATCAAATGAATGTAGAACAATGTGCTATATTCCACCAGTGCGAAAGCTGTGAAGTGACAGACTGGTTTCAAGTGTGTGAAGTGTTTGTTTGAGTGTGTCTGTCCGGTTGGTGATAAACACTTGAGTTCACAGCACACAGGGAATCGTCATTCAGTGTGTTGCTAAACAGCTCAAATTTGTGTCTGTGTGTGTGAGTTTTTACATGATTAAACCTTTATATTATTCCACTTTTCAGCTACATGCAAACAATAAAAGGTAATTGTATGGTGATAATTACTTTCAAAGACAGCAATTTACATTTTTTCATGGTTCTTTCTATTTTTTTTTAACTTAATGGCTTTTGCTACTTGCTTTTTTGTTTTTGCTTTTATTTTATTCATATATTCTTTTTTTTCTCCATCATTTCACTGGGTAAGTTGAACTTCAACAGTCAGCCACATGGGGGCAGTGTGGAGTATGTGAAGTGATCTCATGAATTATGTTGCAGAGCATGGAGTCAGTCCATGAGAGCAGTTCTCATGAGAGCACTAAGGAGACTTCACATTCCTGTGACCGGGATCAGGGATGACCTTTGACCCTGTCCTGCCCTGCAGTGCCCTAAATGCCGCACAGAGGGCAGTATATCCTCTCTGCTGCCAAAAGATCCCGCAGCTAAAACCTAAAGTATAAACCATCTTCATCTTCTCTATGTTTCTATAAAGAGTTGCTTCATCATAATTAAAAGACTGGTGAGAGATGTGGCGCCTGCGCACAAACCTGCTAATGTGACTGTTATAGTTAATGACATCCAGAGGTATTTAACTCAGCATCAAGTCTTAATGAAGCTCTCAATCTCATTTTTCATAGCCCCTCTGTTCCCACAGGCGATGAAAGTTCAGGATGTGCAAAGAGGAGTGTTGAACTGATTTGCCACATTTCAGCACTTCAGCATCGACAACAACAAAAGAGGGTTAGTCTATGAATTTACAGCCATGGCATCGATGTAAAGATTGAAGTTAAATAGAACATAAGGATGCTAATATGTTCATCGTGTCAGTGATTCGTTGCATTCAAATTTGAGCAGTTATATGCACTACATCAGCTGACGAACAGAGTCACGATCAGAAAGACTGAGGTATTAGAAATAGTACGAATATGAACAGAATGTGAATTCTTATGCTGATATCGAGGAGATGATATGTCCGCTCTGTTCATCCTTCACATGAACACAACACACTTTAATCACAGCATCCTCTATTTTTAACACATCCTGACTTCAAAGCACATGAAAACACAGACGTTACAACAATGATGTCACATATCTGGAGATAGGACCCTCTCTGGGGAGCAGGTGAATTCACATTGTCACTCTTCCTCTGCAGACAGGCAAAGACGCAGGGAGCTAGCTCAACCTCACGTTGGGCGCGTTAACAAATGCTGCGCACGCCTTTAATACGCGCTCATCAATATACAGTCAGTCAGCAGAGTCGATAACAAAAGCTCAGCCTCGCCCACGGGTGCTGACACAGCCTGCTGCCCCGGCCTTCTGATGGAGGAGAGGAAGAGGAACAGAGGATGTGGACACAGGCCCATTGTAGGTGCTGAAGTAATCCGGACTTCCTCTTGGCTCGGCAGGAGCACAAGCATTCGAAAAACAATGGCGATCAAAGACTCGCTGTGCAGACACCGGCACAGAAAATGTGAAAACATTATAAAAGGTTAGATCTACGAATCTTGTGCTTCTGAGGCAAAACGTTCGGACGAGTATAACCAGCTTTACCATTTGTCAAAATCCAACACTACATTTACTTAGAATGATGTAATATGGCCTGTTGCGATAATATCTGCTATCACTGATATTGTTGCATCTCTGATGATCAATCACTTTCTCGTGACATCAGCAAAAAGAGTTGGTCTCCACTGCATGGAAATGTAACCATGTATTGTAATCAAGTGGCAACCTACAAGGCAGACAAATGAGTGGAATACAAAGTGGTAAAACCTGCAGTTCACAAGGTGGCCACTTGAGGCAATCCCCATAGACTTCCTTGTTAAAATGGTCAAATTTAGAGGTGAATTAAACAGGTTTAGAGACTGGTACAAACTGCATTTTTTCCAGTGGGGTGAATTTTTTTCTCAGTGTGCATAATTAGGGGTGTGGCCTCTTGAGTGACATCTGGGCTGGCCTGTCCCGCTCTGTGGATGCTGCAATAGCACCGTGGGCCCAACCCAGCTATACCTGTGCGCCACCTCTTTGCCCATTTTTGGATGAACCAAGAACGCGGAGGAGTGAGGCATCGACGAGTGACCCGCCTACAATGAGCCGCACGAGCACTCTGCAGAAACCTTTGGCTCAATTCACTCCGTCACACACATGGGTTCAAATGCCAGGGGACCTATGCCGCCCGGAGGAGGGACTCGGATATCAAATTACAGCACTTCCTCGAAACAAGCCGAGTCATGCAATCCTCAAACAGACAATTCATCACTCACACTTACACGACACCGTCTCTGACATGCGTAAATGCATTTAACACTTGGCCTCGGGCAATCGGCGAATCACAGGCGCAGTCATGTGCAGCTGGAGAATAAATAAATACTGTGCCTCCAGGATCCCTGCGGTAGACCTGGACAGGATCCCAGGCCATTGTTCCAGCAAAGGGAACCACACCTTGCACGAGGAAAAACCGCTCCTACCACTTTCCTTGTCTTAATGAAGAACATCCTGCACAGATGGCAAAGCCAATCCTCCGTCGACGAAGTGGGAAGAATTCCCTTATACATGTTCTATACGAGCAAAACAATGCATTCAGCTTCCTATTTTCCACTGATACCATGTCACCTATGAGGTTAATTGCTCCTCCGTGAGCACACCTAGGTCAAGGCAACTGCAAAATCCTGCTCTCGTGACATCCCACCATCGCTGGCATTTCCATGCTGACGTAATATCTCAGTCAAAAACACATGGGCGCGTCTTGTTCAGTGGTCCCGCTGGCATTGCTGAGGCGTGGCAGCCCGCCAGGCCTGAATCTCTGGCTATACGTCAGACAGAAAGAGAGTGAAATGGGATTCCTACTTGGTTGACGTCTGACACGCCCCCCCCCCCCACACACCGCCCACCTAGCAGTGCTCTGACATCATTGCTATGATATGAATACAAAAAATAAGAAGCTTACTATAGTGTGGTCAAAAAGGGCAGATATATCTCTTAGTGTCACCGTACATAAAGAAAAAGAGCTATGGTGATCACTACAGCAACAACACTGGTCACAGAGAAGTCAGCATGCAATCATAGTGACGCATGATGACAAGCGCTGAGCAAGAGGGAGGAGACATGTGTTAGAGACTGAATCACAAATTGACTGGTGCAACACATGGACCACCCGGAGCCTCAGATATACAGCGAAGGTGGGACCATCGATTTTCAAGCAGATGTACGAGTCCACGACAACAAGAAATGGGCAGAGCTTGGCACGTTCCTGAGCCGACTGTGTGCTACTGTCACACATCCCAACATCGTCGTTCCTTCAGCCTTCCAGCTCACGTTCGGACACTTCCAACGTGAGGACAGGAAGTACTCGATTGGAGGCGCAGCTCAAACAGTCCTATGTGTCCTACCTGCGATGCGAATCACGGCCCTCTCTGCCGGATCGAGGACCTCGCCTGAGGCCGACTTGGAGCGTTTGACCCTCTGGTGCTTGGACAGGTTCCAGGGCAGGGTGTCTCCGGGACAGGGGGCGCCGCTGTTCTTCTCGTCTTCGTTTTCATCCACCGGCGTTTGATCCTTGCGTCGTTCCTTGCGCGTCGCCATCGTCTACCTTTCAAAAATGGACGTACGTTCACATGACTAACGAGTCCAATTCATTTAAACAAGTTCGCAGTCGGTTTGTCAACGGTCAGCTTTGCACTCTTTATCTACCTCAGAATGTAAATCACCCTGTGCAATAATCTATACAGACCGTGGACTACAGATCAATAAAGATTATCTTATCTTCCCTCATCTGCATGTTGTTACCTCTCTTATGTGTGGGAAGAGCAACAACACACACGGGGTTGTAACACAGTAGAAAGTACAGATGGGTTTAACAAACACACACACACACACACACGCGCACACACACACGCATACACACACACAAAGACACCACAAACAGGACCTGCATGGAGCTCAGACATATAAAGTCATTGTTAGGGAGTACACAAAGCCATGTGTGCAACTATGTGTGCATAGTCTCACACTCATGCTGTCATCAGCACTGCTACACACACAAAATATGCCTTATAATATAAAGTATACATATTGTATTAACACATTTGAATATATCGTTGTGACAACTCAGTGCTTTGAATTAAATAGTATTATAGATTTCAGGGCATACAGCCCCAGTCCAAAGCTTCTGAGTATACAGGCAAATGCCCGCTAGCCCCGAGCACCCAGAGCTTCAGCCATCATCAAATGGTTTGTATGGTCGGACTTTTGATTTCCGACTTTAATTTCACCTTTGATTTGAAATGATATTTTATCCACGATTAAAACGAAAAAGTGCTGCAGCCCCAGGAGCCCCCCCCCGCCCCCCCCCCCCAGGAGCCCCCCCGCCCCCCCCCCCCACCCGACAGCTCAGCCCCTGTCTGAGAACTGTGGTCAAAACAAGACACATCTGGGTTAGAAAACCAAGCAGCCAGGTTCCACTCAGCCATCACAGGGTCGGCTTATTCCTCAGCGTACTGTGACCTCACTCCTCTAATGTTTGACTAGGTCTACACAGGGGACACTTTCAACATGCCCCTATTGTTAGAGGTGCCATAACATGCAAAACGCAGGACACGGACACACTGTGTGTGAACCTTGCGAGATACGCAGCCGGCAGGTGGAGATGTCTGCCTGAACCTGAACTCGGATAATTACGTGATGGTGAATTAACCACAGGATACAAACTATTGCGTTCATTGGACTTTTGCCTTGAGGTTAAATATTGATTGGTAATGTGAAAGAGCAGGTCCTACACTTTCTGTGTTACTGTTGTTTGTTAAAGGTCACAACTCAACCCACATGACATCATACTTGATATCAAACCCCTATGAATAATTCAAGCAGCAGTTTGTATACAGCTCCGACGGAAAAAAAGCCACAATGAATATCATATTTGCATTAGGGGCGCAACAATGCTTCTCGTATTCGCATCACAGAGGGGCATGTTGATGCAGGGCCAAACCCTGGCTGAGGTGACACACACACCTTAGCAATGGTTCCTGAACCATCACTACGCCAACACACATGGCTGCGTGAGTCATGGGCAGCGTCTGCGTCTATAAAGGGCAGTGAAGTGATCACTTAAAGTCATATCTCTTCACTTACTGGGAGCTGCAGCTGTGGATGGGGGGGGGGGGGGGAGGGGGGGTAGAGCGGGTTGTCCACTAATCATCAGGTCAGTGGGTCAATCCCCGTCTCCATGCTTCTGCATTGTGAAGAGATCTTGGTAAAACTACAAACTGGCTGGGATGGCTGTGTGCTCTGCAGTGAAAACTGCAGGTAGACTCGCTGACCAATTCATCAGGTACACGTGTGCAACCTCCGACAAATACAAGTATCTGATTGGCTAATCACACGGGGAAATATAATGCATATAAGGCACACACAGGTATTTGCTGGGCACATTTTGGACCCCTTTCATACCAGTTAAACATTGTCTAAGTGACTACTTCCACTAGAACGACACTCAAAAGTTTCTTGTGCCCTGCAACCACTTCATTAGAAAAAAATATAGAAATACTGACTCTTTGCCATTTATTATGAATGATCTGGGTGAAAGGACATTCCGAGTGTGACACACCTACTAAATGAGATAATCCTCTGTTACAGCACAGAATACGACTCCAACACTGGCACACTCTCATGTTGTCACACCTGCCCTATGGGGGTCAAAGTTCACTGCTCTGTGGAGTTATTAAACTGTGCACATGTAAATGTTTCGGCCAGACAGGTAAATGTTTTGATCATGATGTCATCATGGCACGGGCACATAGACAATGCTGCATTGTAGCACGGTTAATACAGTTTCTCATCTTTAGCATTATTTGCTATTGACAGATAATAAACCGCATACTCCTTCACAGTATTAAGAGACTACAATTTGCATTTAGAATAATAATATAATAATAAAAGACGTTATATATTGTATAGCACATTTCATACAAACATTGCAGCTCAAAGTGCTTTACAATAATAGAGGGAACATTAAAAGGAACATAAGAGCATTTTGAAACATGACAAGAAGGGAAAGAGATAAAACAACAATAAACGAAATGAAACGGTAATAAAATGCATAAATAGAAGTTAATCAAAACCTATCATGCAACAGCATAAGATCATTAGTGCAAGAGGCAATAAAATGCAAACATAGAAGTTAATTAAAACATATAATGCAACAACATAAAATCAATCGTGCAGGATGGTGCCAGGCAGTGTTAAAAGCTAATTAAAGGCTGGTGTGAACAGATATGTTTTAGCTTACTTTTGAAAATATCTGTTGAGCTGGCTTCCCTGATATCGAGAGGCAGTGAGTTCCAGGGCTTAGGGCCTTTGGGAACAAAGGCTGAATCCCTCATTTTCCTTCGACTGCTGCAGAGAACCTCCAGTAAACCAGCAGAAGATGATCCAAGTGTTGTTGGAGGCTGATAAGGAGTGGGAGATGTAATTTGGTCCTAGCCTTTTAAGTGTTTTGTATACAAGGAGCAGGACTTTGAAGTCAATTCAAGATGTTACAGGAAGCCAGTGTAGTCCAGCTAAAACTGGACTAACGTGCTCTCGCTTCCTGGTTCTGGTCAACAACCGAGCAGCTGAATCAACTGAAGTCTCTCCGTGGTATTTTTGGGGAGGCCAGTAAAAAGTGCATAACAGTAATCAAGTCGGCTTGAGATGAAGACATGTATTCGTTTTTCAGCATCTTTTTGATTTGTAAATGGCCGTACTTTGGCTGTGTTTGTAAGGTGGAAGAATGATGTCTTTTCCACCTTATTTATGTGGGACTTGAAGTTAAGATCTGAGTCTAATACAACGCCAAGACTAGTGACCTCAGATTGAATCAATGGAGCTCATTTCCCCAGATTGTCGGACAGCTTCTCTCGTTTTGTTTTGGGGCCAACTAATGGAATTTCTGTTTTGTCTTCATTTAACATTAACAAATGATTGGTCATCCAATTGTTCACAGCCACGAGACAATTCGTGATGGAGTTTATCGCTGCAGCCTCGTTTGGCTCAGCAGATATGTACGGCTGTGTCATCCGCATAGTTATGGACGTTCACGTTACGCTCTCTGATGTTGTCACCAAACGGCAACATGTATAATGAGAATAATAAAGGACCAAGACAACTCCCCTGTGGAACTCCATAAGAATTGTCATGTTCCATAGATGCATGATCTCCAACACTGACATAGAATCTTCTCCTTTTAATATATTTTTTGACACGGTCAGTAAGACCAACCAATTTTTCCAGGCGATTGATTAGTATTTCATGGTCAATGGTATAAACGCTGCACTAAGGTCTAGGAGGATAAGAATTGAGCATTATTCAATTATGTAAATCAGCTGTGATACCATTGCAGTTTGACTTATGAATGCTCATGATAGATTACAGGGCACACAGCAGCGACAGAGAGATGAATGGCCTTTGCTGCTGACTTCAATTAAATGCAGTTCATTTAAGTGTCTCATAAATCTGGTGTTGAGGAAGAGGTCTTAGTATTAGTGAAACTGCAGGTCGTCGAGTACCTGCTGACAATGCAATCTGTTTATTTTAAAAATTCGAATGAGAGTATGATAAAGCTATGAAGTCTCCCTGGAGCAGGGCTGAATGAGGGCCTCTGGTGAAATCCGCCGGGCCCCTCAGGTGCCCCGGCCTCTCCGGGGTCACAATGTGGTTAAAGAGGCTACAATTTTGGATTCGTTGATGGATTCGTTTATTTATTTACAGAGTTGGAATGATGAAAAGTGTCCACTAGGATGCCTCTGTATAATTCAAAACATGACGATGATGAGGATCTGCCCTTCTTATGGACACATCACAGCAAAGTGCCCATCACACCCTATAACCAGGGTTTCTGCCCGTTTCCCTATCCTATCAATAAACAAGGGCTATTAGTCATACAAACATCACTAAACACAACAGGTGCCCTTCATTGGATGTTTGCCCCTGTCCCTCAAACAGCATGAGTCCGCCCCTGTTGGTTGACATTCATTCAGGGGCATTTTGGTGCAAGTGCAGTGAGCATGTTTACTAACTCATCCCAAGCGAATACTAGTGAAAACACAGGGTGACTCAGGTGTGTAAAGTTATTACTAGGCCATGCATACCGGTATTTCTGGGTGTCAAACACACACACACACACACACACACACACACACACACACACAATACCAGTGTGATAATGCGTCGTCTTACCTTCCAGCTAGTTTGGATCGGTGCGTAAAATCCCGTCAGACGCCAACACATGAACTGCTGCTCCACTGTGTGTATTCCACGTTCAGGCAAACAAACAAGCCAGGGTGTGAGTGTGTAAGTGTGTGTGTGTGTGTGTGTGCGAGTGTGACGCCGCAGTGCACGTGTGTGCCGGTAAGTGTGGCAGCAGCCACTCCTCTTGTCATGGGCAGGGCAGAGACCGATTCTCTGCCACTGTCTCCTCCAGCGTCATGGCGACACCTCCGGATCCTCAGCTCCCCATGGAGAGAGAGAGAGAGAGAGAGAGAGTGTGTGTGTGTGTGTGTGTGTGTGGGTGAGTGAGTGAGTGAGTGAGAGAGACTCAGCTGACTCTCCACAGCTGTGCCATGCCTCCTCTGACCGCCATGTCTGCAGCGGACTCCACCTGCAGTGGCTGAACCAATTACCTCTCTCTCTCTCTCCTTCTCTCTGTCTCCCCCTCCCTCTCCCTCTCCCTCTCCCTCTCCCTCTCCACCAGCAGGGTCTGATGTGGCGCTGCGGTGAAACGCTGCATGACTCGCTGCTCATGTTCGATTAGGTTGGCCTGCCCGTCCCGGGCTGCTGTGCGCAGGACTGCAGAGGATCTGTGGATCTGTGCCCAATGAGGCTGCAGTGGTGAGTGTGTCAACAGGACACATCCAAACATTAATAATTACATATATGAATGAGAAAGGTACAGTCGTGCAATGTAGTTTAAATGTGGTGTGGCCGCACCTTAACATTGCATTCCCTGTTATGATATTAGAATATACAGAAGATTGATTTTGTGATGTCACTGCTACGATAACCTTTCGTCCTTCACCCACAAAATTCCTATGAAGTTCTCCACAAGTTCAAAGGAGGGTTCGCACCAAATCTGCAGATGCACATGGAACGGAGTTCATTGGTGATGCCACGTGGCCTGTGTTGCCACGGTGACCCGGGCCTTTCACCTCTAAATCCAGAAGATCCCGTGAGGCCTCAGAGGTTTGAAGACATGGAACATGTAGTGTAAGTATGGAGACATCTGTAGGGAGGAAAAAAAGACTTCAGGTGTCTCGTGCGAAACCGACAACAGATGTGTCGAGGCTCTTAGAAGGATCCAAGGTCGGAGTGGGAGGATCTCCGGGGCCAACAGGCGGATACAGTATGTTCTAAGAGAAGTTTCAGTGGGATCTCCTGCTGTGGCACTTCCTCCCACTGTCACAGTTCACATTTGTACATGGGAGCAGCTCATATTAATTTATGGCAGGAACTTAGATACAGATACTCCTTCATTCAGAGCAAGACCAGCATGTGCTGAGTTTTTTGTTCAAGATCCAGGGGCTCATCCGTCCATTCCTTTGATTACTCATGATGGGAAACAACACAGAAATGTAACCTCTCTGGAAATATTCAGCGCGCTATGACAGTGCAGACATTATGGATGTCACTGTTAAAGAGTCAGATCCAGGGAGTCACGTGAGAGAGGTTCAAGGATAAGAGAAAAGAATAGGATCTCTCTCTCTCTCTCTCCCTCTCTCTCTCTCTCTCTCTCACACACACACACACACACATCTGCACGTATTAGGTGTCTAATCCGACCCTTGACCTCTGACGCAGACACTTCTGTTCAAGTGCTTACTACTCACATTCACTATGATGTCTTCAACAAGCCACTGTCTGATCTAAGCGCAGTGACAGGAGATATACAGAGCCCTGCCATAAGCACAATTATATCGATATAATATTAACTTGGACTCAGTTTTAATTCAAAGCACATGGGTGCTTAGGGAGTTCTAGATGTGAATACAATGTAGTGAAAAGCTTTTTTTTTTTTTTCATTTTCTGCCTCGTCAACACATCAGCACACTTACAATGCACCTGACCACAGAGCCAACACACCCAAGAGAGATAAGAGCAAATATTTGCCGTTTAAACAATATCACATTGAATTCGGTGCACGATTCCATCACAATCCAGTATAATAGAATTTCCCTCTAATCAACTAAAACATTTGCACATATTCATCCTGTCATTCTTACATTCAAATATGATGAGGGGTAAAGATTAAACAATGAGAGAGGAGCTGATGGAACCGACCAATGAGCAAACAGTCTCACTGGTCCCTCATATCGGACGATGACAGAAAACTTGAGTGATGTTTGGTTCCTTGAATTTGTTTCATTTTTCTACACACACAGGGCAACACAGCAAGTTAATTATATAAAAGTTATAATATCTAGTTGAGGTCACCAGTGAACAGAGAGAGCAAGAACAACAACAGCAGGTGGCAGTATGCACCTTGGAATTCATGTTACCAATCACACTGTAAGTTCCAGTTCAGTAAAGATTCTAAATTATTCAGATAAGCAACAGCAACAGGAAAAAACATACTCACAAGACGATACCGAGGAGGTGATTCAAATTATATAGTAAGATAAATAAAATATTGTACATTAAAAAAATCATGCATAAAATAACCGAGCAAATAAAAAGAATCTTGTTCGATTTTGACAAGATGATTTAAAGGGGATTCATATGAATATAAAGGGGTTCATAAATACAAAAAGTTATGCATTCACATGATTCTACATTCACAAAAACATAAAGCCAATTTCTTGATATTTAATTTCTGATAATACTAACAAGAGAGATGTTACACACAGAGCAGGCTGATACACACAATACATGTACATCTCCGTGCTCCGACTCAACTCAGCTTGTCATTGATGACTCAGTCGTCCTTTCAAAGGCAAACGTCTCACTCTGCTCACAGCCCAAAGTCCTCAGCATCCTGCAGTGACCTGGAGAGGGCACGGCCCCCGGGACCTGTGGTAGAAGCAGGCTAAGCAAGGGATACGTCATTTAGTGGAAACAGAACTGACATATATCTGGAAATGATGAAAATACATTGTACCCACAGTCATGACTGAGTGAATGATGCCAGCATGTTTGCAGAGGGAGGGAAGACGCATCAGCCACATATTTTGAAATGTTTGTAGTGCAACACTTTCACCCGCAACAGCCTCAAGAGAACACAAGTCCAACACTGCCCTCCACTGGAGCTTGTATGAAACATGTGGCTGAGTTAATGGCCAACAATGGATTATTGGATCAGCTCCTGGAGACATCAGTCTCATTAAACCGGTTGGAATATTATTATTATTTTTTTTTTTTGTATGTCCAAAGCCTCAGACATAACATTCGCCACATCAATAAAGATCCTCCCATTCCTCGAGAACTCAACATTCTCCAGCCATCGAATTCCTCACCCAGCGGAAATATACCACCTCAGCCACCGCTGGGGCTTTTCTGTTTAAAGCATCATATGAGACTGCTAATTTATTTATGTCTTAGTAAGAAGCAAGGCACATATATAAATATATATATATATATCTACTATACTATACTGTGTATATCTATATATATATATATATATATATATATTTATATAAATACATATAACATATATACAGTATGTACTTTCAGGGGGTGATCATGCCAATGAAGCCGTAAAGTAATGACAGAAATCTGGACGACGGGGGCCACCGTTGTGTTCGACCTATATGATTTACATAAAGAGTAAATGGAAAAACTGTGCCCGCCCCCACAATGAGTCACTCCTGCAGAGGAGTGCATCATGGGAGAAGTGAGCGGGCAATAAACAGGGGAATCAGGGCCCTTTGAGATACATGTTTGCTGGAGCCTGTAAGTGTGTATCAGTGATATTGGAGCGGATATACAATGCGCTTATTGCTAACCACCACACACACAAACACACACACACACACACACACACGCACACACACACACAGGCATGCAGGATGCAGTGGTGGCCAGATGCAAACACTACACATAGGAGCCATACTAAGGCAACACGCTCTTGTGCACACACACACACACACACACACATACACACAGTCCAGTGTGAAACCACATATACACACAGGGGCACTCGCTCGTCATAAACCACATTCATATACACACGCACACTCCTGCAGCACATACCTCCCCACCATTGGTTCACATCCAGACGCCGCATGCCAGTGCACCTCACTCCCTGAGCCACAGGCCGCAGGAGGAGAAGAAGAAGAAGAAACAGATGGGTACCAGCTGTTTGGATGGGAGCCCTGGGTACACAGCTACTGTATTGCACTACACACACACACACACACACACAAACAGTGCATGCATGCTTGAGCACAAGCTCAGTGAAGTTGTTGAAGTGCACCATGGCCTGCAGTGTTTACAGTATGAACTCACATCAAATGGGCAACAGGTAATGTATTTCTGATGTGAGGTCATCAGTTCGGATACAAAGGCGCTGGCGCTATCCGTGCTGGAAACTGCTATTTGCCATCAAACAGCGTGTCTGCTAAGTAGAGTGTGGTGTGTTTATGGTAATTATGCTGATGTTTCAAATTACGACAAATCCGCCGATGGTAGGAAGCCTCACAGAGAGCTCACGGTGCAGTCCGAGGCTCACGCTGAACCTAAGGACAGGGGAGGAAATGGGGGCAGCGCGTGTTCCACAATGTCAAAGTTATACAGAAAAAAAAAAAATCCAAAGAAAACAAGTGGAAACTTTTTTATAAAAGATGTGCATTCGTTTGGCTTCGCTGAAACAAGCAAGTTGGATTTGAAATGAAAATAACCGTGAGGTTAAAACGCTGACTCCAAAACCGTGTAGCAGGCAACGAAAGTCGTTTCCAGGCCAAAATGTCACATACACTTGCAACCCAATCTTAAAGCTGCCGTTACATCCCGCCCACTGCAGCCGCGTGGAGTGTACGGCACTGACCCGAGTCAAGCGCACGAACCAAGTCCGTGGCATTTATTAGCATAAGGCTACTCAATCAGAGCGCAACAGCAACGCAACGCGAAACCCCACATTCCCCTTGTTAGAAGCTGATGCTGACACAGAGACTTTGCCGAGCTCCGGTCACAGTGAGAGTTCATCCAGAAGCACCTGAGCTGAGAGGAAGAGGAGAAAACAGCATGACAACACGTCGAGCTGCAGAGACATGCAGACGGTATATCTCCATTTCATTTGAACCATTAAACCACCGTGCATCACTCGGAAAGCTCCGAACATGAGTCAAAGTAAACAAAGAATTGTCAACTTGCTCTGAATTCAGAGTTACTGACGCTGCTCTTCTTTTTATTATAACGCTGTACGACTTGCCTGGGTACACATCTTTCCGTGTATTGTTTTGCTGTTGCATTTGAAATGTATTTAAATCTCAAACGAACGCTTCTTTTTTTAATGGTATTAAAACATTAACAGCCCTTTAGGTGTGGTCATACTACTGACTGGAGGACCCCCCCCCCCCCGCCCCCCCCCCCCCCCCCCCCCCCCCATACATAGTGTACATTCAACACTGGTGTGCACCTGAAGGAGCTGCATGTCCAAAAGAACCCAAACTGAAACTACCTTGCAGAATGTCAGTGTCAGTATATTAAAGATGAGTAGAGATGAAGATTAAACAAAGATTTCACCAATCAAAACGAGTGTTATGACCCCATGATCTTCAAATGACCACCAGATAGAGGCAATATCTACATGTAAAATATTCTTTTCAAAGAATCGATATTTTTGTATAAATGTTTCCAATATATATATATATATATATATATATATATATATATATATATATATATTAAATATAATGATAACATGCTCTCTGGCTGGACAATACGCATAATGTATATTGTCACGCGTTTTCTCCCAGTTTCTAGAGTTATAGATATGTATATACTTTATACACAGTTCACTTACATGTGTACTTGTTTGACTTGCACTGACAACAGCAAATTCCTCTTTGCTCTATATCCCAACACTGAATCCAGCGGTAATTCAATGGACATCGGTTCAGCCTTGGCTGAGATCTGCACTCCCCAAATATCCTGCCATTATTTCCGAGTTTGATCCAGTAAATGTAAACAGTCAAATTCTTTGTATAATGTTTGTTTGGATGTAAAAAGCTATAATCGCATAATGAACAAACACGCATTTGTTCTCTGAACAACTCTCCTCTCTCAACCGCCGCTCCCAGACGAGATGTCAACTCGCCCGTCCACAGTGAGGTCAGAGGAGGCTGCTGATCACTAACAATTCTGCACTCTCCTGTTTCCTGTGTCCAACACTTTGGATCCATCCTCAGAATCAATTCTCTTCCCATGAGTCAACCCAGGGAGCTCATTACGACGTGATTTATTCAAACCCAAAGAAAACTCTCCTCCTTTGGCCTGAGATGAGGCCTGTTAGCTCAGTCTGAATACCATTAGTTACAGCCAGCGCTTGTCCCCTCTTATTACGTCTCCTTTGAACACTCTCGGCCCTGTTAAATAGAAATAAAGCATTGTGTGAACTAGAGTTACGCTTTAATTCATAAGCACTTGAGGCCGCTGTGACAAGTCCTGCCACTACAAACGTGACATTAAACATCACAGGGCACCATGTGCACGGCTTACTGGCATCTCACAGCAACACTCAATACTCGTACGAGCCACTGAACGGCGCAGAGGAAGAAAAAAGAAAAAAAAGAAAAGGCGAATGTAAATGATATTGTGTGTATGGTTGACCACGGTCATCCTGTGATTTCCAGCTTCGACGCTGATGTGGTCTGGCCCGTGTGGGTTTCGAGGGCAGAGCGGAGCAGCAGCATGGGCTGCCGGAGGATCTCTTTCCCTCACAAAGCCAACAGGATGTCTTTAATGAACCACAGTGTGTTTGAACTGTCGCATCTCGCCATGCAGCGGGCCCCCGTCCTCATTGGCTGGCGTGCACGACATGAAAAGGAAGCGCCAGTGAAACGAGAAACACGCAGAAACAAAAAAAAAACACAACAAAAAAGAAAAGGGGGAAAAAAAGATGGACGTGTCAAAGCCAGGAAATGCCGAAGACCACAAATCAAATGTTGGCCATAATAAAAGGGAACGTCCTTGGATAACGCATTGTGGAGGTTTCGGGTGACGGGGGCAACCCTGCGCTTGTTGTGCCGGAGCAAGTGTTCTTAAGTTCCCTGACGTCTTCGTGTCAGTTTTGATGCGACCTCAAAGTCAGGCTGCAGCCAACGCTTCGCCCAAAGACGCGAGCTGCTCCCTGTTTTACTTCGGAGGCTCTCAGGGGGAAACACTGTTGTTTACCACAGGTTGGGCCTGACCCCGCGTGCTTCCCTACGGTGGCTGGGTGCTTGAGTTTACCTGCCACGTCCACAAGATGGAGTCGCTGGTTTGCCGTGCGAGAAGGCCCGAGCGGGAGCGCAACGGTGCCAGCTATTGTGGCAGCAGCAACAAAGAGAGAAACAACGCTCACATTATTATCAAGATATCTGCAAACTGCGGTGATGGTTCACTAACTGTGCGGGTTGATACTCTGCATATTGTTTCAATTACTCCAAACTGTTGTTCCAGACCATGCCATAAGGAAAATGCTCAAAATACTTCATGTTTGATCTTGCGGGCTCTTGTGAAACTGGAAATGAATGGTGATTAACTATAATGATGATCATCATGGTGAAAGGTTTTGTGCCACAGGTTATTTGACTGCGAGAGCCGGTCCAGGCCTTAAAAGGAGAAGCCCTTTAAAACCATTAGGGACGCGGCATGTGGACGTCGGGGAGTCACATCGAGATACTGCAGTTGTAGTTGGAGGATAAATGTGTGTTTTATTAAAATGGAACTGTGCAACAGAGTTTCCACTGTACGTGTCGGACGTCACAGTGTAACCGCCGAGCTCGTCCTCACTTGTATTTGTGTGTTGTTGCAGATGGGAGGCTCCGCCGCGAGACGGAAGGACATGGGCGTGATTAATGTCAGGCACTAAAGCAAAGGTGGTAATTGGGATCATAAACACTCACTTTTCCATTTACCCCTCTAATGAAGCATTGCTGTTTATTCTGAGCGGCTGATTCGTCCATCCTGCAGTGTTTAGCACCTATCACATCTGCTCCTCTGTGGCGCCGTGATGGAGGAGATGAACTGACACAGTGTACATCAACGATATGGTTCTCATTGACTACATCATAATGATAGAGCCTCACTACAATAAAGGTGAATAATTCATTAGAGCAGTTGCCATGTGTTTATATACTAGCAATCATATACTACTGTATGTGTTGACTTATATGTTTTTGTTTTTTGTCCATGGAGAGATTCTGAAAATGTTTGTTTGGAAAAAATCAGCTGTGGTGGGAGAACAATGCAAATTTTTCATAAAGGTTTGGAACAGTTCCTCTTTCTATAGGCAGGAATGGAATTTAAATTCAATATACTGATATGTTTACATGAACAAATACACTGTTGTTTTTTTATAACCCTGGAATGAGCCCATCACCATTTAATCGTATGTTTTTAACTAAAAGCATGGAAGGAAAGCGTTTAATTGAAATAGATTTTTTTCAAAAACACAAAAGTACAAGATTAATCGTTTATCATATTATGTCTGTCGAGTGCTTTTCCGAAGCCCTGCAATGTTAAAAATGATTCATAACCTTTCTCATGTCCAGAGTGTACAATTTTAGGTTAGACAAGTTACATTAATTGGAGTGCATAACAAATATGCTGATTTATAGTATCACCAGTGTGAGACATCGGGACCTGATGTCTTCATCGGCAGCACCAGTCACATGTTTCACATACATCATGATTAATTCCTCTGGATACGCCTTCTACACCTCGGCCAAACATATAAACATATATTTCAAACTGAAACGAGCATAAAAAGCGGTGGATGGAAATGCACTTAATGACAGCATTGGAAATTATATTATAGTCGCTATGGCTACATCTTTTCCTGCTTTCTCCATATGGGATGTACTATAGCGTAATTCAGAGTTTGAGAGTGAGATGAAATATGATGTCGTGACTTACAGTTTAGAGGTGAAACAGAATCCACAGCCCTGGTGGATAAATGTTGGAGCACATAGTGACAATGTGCGCCGCAGACGGGAGCCTCAGGCTGCCAAGTCATACACTTAGACTTGTGTTAAACCAGTCACTCTGGACTGGTGCACTTCTGTTCTGCTGAAGCTCATGGTCGCCTGCAGGTGACCTTTATGGAATGATATCTGAGGGCCACAACAAGTCAAACTCAATGTATTCATTTGCTTTTTCACGCTAATTCCACCTCGACAAAACACATGTGCATTTACAGTAAACATCACTCTCCCAAAGGTGGATATATTCCTGTCATCACTACTGATATACATGTGCTGTATGTAGTGATTTCAGAGTTTTGCTGAGTTTGTCTTGTGAAATTGATATTTTTTACATTTCATATTCAGATTTTGTAGTTGCCTAGAACAGAGGTGTCACACTTATTGTAGTTCAGGGGCCAAAAATGAACCAATTCAGGGGCTGGAGCCAGTAAAATCACAGCGCATGGACTTATAAAACAATGACAATTCTAAATGTTTCCATTTGTTTTCGTGCAAAAAAGAACAGTAATTTATTGAATATATAACCATTCCACGGGCCAGATCGCATTCTCTAGTGGGCTGGTTCTGGCCCATGGGCCTAATGTTTGGCAACCCTGACAACCCCAGAAAGACCAAAGAATATTATTTCTTATTGCTAAATTGGTAACTGGGGGCAACCACAGGTTCAACTATATGCTCGGAGGGGAAGGGCTTGTTGACTAGTATCTAGATGCAACCTCTTCATCATTGCGCCACAAACTCCTACACAATGTCCCGTTAAAGTCCATTTTTGAAAACATCTGCGTTGGTGATGACAGGGTGATATTTGTTTTCCTCACATGGAAAATCTTTGAAAGAATCAAAGGTCAGGAAAGGGTCCAATCTGATCCTTCACTAAACATGAATACTTCAATCAGCCAGTCAAATGTAGGTCAGGTTATTTCTCTGCGTGGGACCTAATCACTAGAGACGAGATGTAAAAGCCGAAGAAACCAGTTGCCAGCAATACCAAGGATGGAAAATGGACCAATACTTCTCTCATCAGAGTAAAGATGTTTTTCATCGGGTTGTTCTATTAAAAATGTTTGGATGGAGAGTTGGGTGGCTGACGGCTTTGATACGTGTCCTAATGAGACGTATCCTCCCCGTGCACCAAGTGCACAGCTCTGACAGCTGCTTTATTGTGACTGGAAGTGTTTAACTAAATATTACGCCTGGCCTCTGGCTGCTTTGATTAGGATCTGTTTAACATTCTTCCCTTTCCCTTTTAAAAGGCAACATATATCTATTAGGCCATCGGCCTTTTCCAGTCCAGCCCCACTTTTAAACCTGATTCTTTCCGACTTTGTCGCTCGGCCGCCACACGGAACGTTAATTTATCTCTATCCTTTGAAGACGGCGGCGACCTGGAGGAAGCTCGCCCAGTCAGTGTGTTCCCTTCACTGTCCCGGGTCTAAATTCTGTGTGGCATGTTTGACATAGTAAAAGGAGAAGAATATAACCCAGGTTGTCAGGTAGGACAGAGCCAGAGCTGCAAAGCCCCGGCAATCAGGGAAACTGGGTCCGGCACTAGGCATGACTTCAATAAAATACCGCCAGTCCTACTTTTAAAAGCATTAGTCCAGGGCAAATTAAAAAGTAGGGTGCAATTAAAAGAAATCGCTGTGTAAATGTTAGCATGTGGAAGTTTTTCTCTCCCCCCCTCCCCCCCCTCGCTCTCCTTCCTCCTAGCTGAACAAAGAATGCCCCAGAGGCTGAGCCATGCAGCTGCTGAATATTACTACATCCATGTGTTTTGAATAAGAGCCCATTATAATCAAAATCATAAAAAAAGTTAATGCGGTTCTCTTAAACATTTAAATTTGAGTTAACCGATGTGCAGCTCCAGCCTTTGTGAGCCCTATTTGTATCGTTCCTGAATGAATGAATCCTCGGAAGGAAGAGATTTGAGCAGCCATCAAAGACATCATTATATTTCACAGTTTAAAGTATCACAAGTGTAAGGACACAATTCTAATACTATTTTCCTGCGTATATGAATCTGTCATTCCCTTTGCCTGTTTACTAATAATGTATTAAATGTAAAACTAAATCATTTGCTCTCCTGTACCAATGTGTGTAAAGCAGAATCTGACAGTAACACTCTTAAAGGGCTATTGTGTAGAATTTGGGGGGAAAAACTTACTTGTAGAAAAAAATGTTTTAATTGTATTGCTTTTTTAACCTTGAATTAAAATGTTGAATATAATGTATATATTTACATATACATATATACATATGTACATATATATACATATATACATACGCACATACAAATAAAATATATGTAATTTCATTTTTGTAGATAAATCATGTAAAAAAATTACTTTGTTATACAAGACAGACAAAGTGAAAGGTGTTATGTTTAGAGGTGCATATAGTTTCTCCCATTACCCCTAAATGAGCCCATTAATGTACATTTACATGAGGAGCGGGGCCTCTCTACGGGGGCCGCCATGTTTTTACAGTAGCCCAGAGTGGACGAACTAAACATCTTCTGAGTTTAAATGACAACCGAAGTCTACCATAGGTTCTCTATCACTAAATCTTACACACTGCACCTTTAAGCAAAGTATTCGTGGGTTTTTCCCTACATATTTGAACGTGTCCTCTGTCGGTTTCTGTTCTGAATGATACCAGAGAGGCTTCAATCAAACACTGAAAACACAACCTGCAGCAGTCAGAGTTCACACAAAGTGGATCTGAAGGGAATTTGTTTTCAGAGTAACCAGAGGACCAAATTGCACATCCATTCTGTGGGGGCCCTATACTGGTCTGCACGTCTGCTGCTTTCACCCCTTTGGTTAAAAGTCATGGAGGGTGTCGCCTCACACCAGGACAGATGAGTTTCCATGGGAGGAACGGAGATGTCTGGCCAAATCCACTTTTCCCACTTATTAAAATGGATATTTCCGAGCTGTCAGAGGGTGAAGTCTGGGTTTGTGGAGACGCGCCGTGACTTCTCGCTGACAGTGGGCTTCCTTTCCCCTGTAGGTTCAGTATCTCCCACCGTCTGCGAGGTATAGCGAGTTCCCCCTTTGCGGGTCCCGAGCCAGCCAGGGCAAGTCTGGCAAACGCTTCACTTTAGCGGCGCACGCTAATTTACTGAGACTCGACACTGTTTTGGGTCGGCGGTGCAATTCCCACGTTCCAGCTGAGAAAATATATCATTAGTCCCTCATCGTGTAATGCTTGCCACGTTACGTTATAAAAGCTGGGTGTAAAGCAACATGGATAAAAATCGTTTTCGGGAATAAGCGCTGGGGCGTCCAGTCGAGGATTGGAACAGGGGACAAGATGCGGTGTTGAAACGGCCATTTTGCTTACTGGATGCTCCTGGGTGGCTGGAAGACTAAGCATTTCCACTGCAAACGTCTCCAGCGACATATTACCGCCATGCACGGCTTTACGAGCCCGCCGCGAAACTTCTTTGGATTCATTAACTTTCCAGGCAAATTACGATTCCATGCTAATTGCAGTCTAGGTATGTTTAATGAGATCTGGACAGAAGATGCACTTCAACTATGTCCCATCCACCCCACCAGATGTCTGCCAGCGAAGCAAAGGGCCTTGTTTACCGCTCAGCGGTGGGCCGGCGGACGCGGGGACCGTCGCCGAGTGCGAGCCCTCGCTCTGTCATTACGCGCAGGGAGCTATGGCGAGGACGCATTTTTTGGCACGGCGCGGCGGATTTCTGGGGTTTTCACTTCGCAAACATTTTTACAGGCGTGACAGGCTGTGACCGAGCGGGCCGCAACAGGCAGCTCCGTCACCTCATAATAACAACCACCCTGCAGAGCCGCACGAGACGGCTGCACATATACATCACCTCCCAGGAAGCAGAACCAACGGAATGAATGAATGAATGAATGAATGAAGGAAGGAAGCGCGGCTTAATGAACAAACGCGGGGCACAGCCAATTAGAAGCCAATGGGGTGATCGAGACCGGAGGCTTCGTGGGCATGGCCCCGTGGCGACCACGGTGCACGTGGCCCCTCACATCACTCATCGATGCAGCGCCGCACACCCCCGCTGTTTACGTTGTGTTTACCGGTCGTGCCCCTGCCTCTCCGGATGACACCATCCCCATGGTCGCCATCCCTCTACTTCCTTCAACGCAGCTCATTCATGTGGCAGCAATTTGGGCCGGCCGACACCCAGTGGTGGATGTGCCCGACCCCCTCGCTGCCCCCTCTTGTCTCCCCCCCGACACCCGCTCCAAAGCCACATCTATTGCAACCAGCACCCCCGACTGCTGCATGGCCCCAGAACCTTCAAAGCGCCAACGTCAAAACTGTGAGCGTGCGTAGGTCTGTAAAGATTGAGGTTACTAAACCATGTTCTGGGCAGTCACGTGACCTCACCGACCTACCTATGTGCCACCGTCTGTTCGGTAATGAGCACGGCGGCAGTCGGGAGTCTCTTTTATCAGAGTTGTGAGGAGAGGAAGTTGAAATAAGGCAAAATCCACTTGTTTATTACATCCTCAGACCAGGAGACTGGGAAGCAGTTTGCTTTTAAAGCGGCAGAGCCCGGGTTCGCTCGGTGCCGCAGCAGCTCCTGTTAAATTCTTTCACAGCCACAGAACGGCAGTGGCCTTTGACTCGGCGCAGAGGACATCATCCGCTTACAAAGTCGCACAATAAATCCTACGCGCGCTCTAATAGGCCTCGCTTTGTTTCTAATACATCCAAGCGAAAACATTTATTGGACTGGTTATACAATGCTCTCCCATTGGATGTTCTTCCTGTGTTACACATGGTCTGGCAGAGTTCCCAGCATCATGCCACAGAGTCTCACCACCACTGACTCTGGCATCGAGCGAGGAGGTGTGGAGGGCGCCGAATGTACAGTGGAGCAACATGTCGTCAGCGTGTTTGTGTTTTATGCCGAGTCACACAAATCTTCAGTGCCGAGAGTAAAACAGAAATGACCCAAATGTTTTCTTTTCTATATCCACATAGAGACTCTGAAATATAGTAAACAGCAGTGGTCTGAATAGTAGTTGAAATATCAGGTAATTAAAGTCTAGAAATACAAACATTTTCCTATTATAAGCTAAATTCAAACAGCTGTGGCTCTGTTTGTTTACTGTGACGTAAAGCAGTCAGAAGTAAAAGTAAATAAAACGTTCAGGTAAAGCACTGCTGGGAATTCTTCCATTGCACAACTACTGTTATGGCCACTATTTTTTTTATTATCATTAAACAGCAGATCATTTCGGATTTGCATTCCTGTCACACATCTTTTTTAAAGTCTAACCATAATTTGCATTATTATTGAATTATTGTAAAGACTGTCTGTCATCCATGTACTGTATTTGAAAAGGTCATTTGAATTTTAGAAGTAAAAAGTTGTGCTATCAAAGTTCTCTTACAAACCTGAAAACGTTCTCTTTTGGCAATGTTCCACACAGTGATGTGGCAAGAGAGGAAAACCCCAACATGTAGCAATTGTCAGAGTGAGAAGCAGGTAAAAGGTGCAGGTTTGGACATTTTCATGGTTAAAATGCACTGAGGGATAAAGTTGTTTTTAAAGTGAACTTTTCTAAAGTTTTTACTGAGTAAACACATTTCGCCCAGCATCCACCTGTACTCCACATGCTGCAGGTCACTGGTTGGAGTCTCAGTTGGACTCTGCTGCAGTGTCACTGGCCCTGACACTGAAACCCCCATTGGCCCTATGTGGACTGGTAGAAATACCCTGTGGCCCAGAATACTGGAAAAAGCGGTAGAAGATGACATGACATGACATGACATATATCATATATTTAACACAGTGGTCCTAATTGTTGCCATCTGCTGGGATTTGTGTGTAACTACACTCCTGTTTGGCCACCACTGTCACTGTGAGGTGTCAGGAAGGCTTTAAGCCTAAACAGTGTTAGAGTGGTATCATTAAGGTCAAACCTGACCATGCAATACAAGGAAGGCATTTGAAGTTTCTCAAGGTACATTGCAAAGGATCTAGTGACATCTTGTTACATGTTGCAGCTGAATATCGATCGCCTCACCCTTCTCTTGCATTCACATAGAGAAGAAACTAAAACTATATTCAGTGAATAGAAAACACACAAACACCTCAAAAAAGCTTACACTCTTGTGCTTTCAAAAACATTCATCATTCAAATGCACAAAACCTGGATAAATCCAAGAACTTACTTTTCCTGTCCCCATGAACCACAGTAGTCAGTGTGGCAGCCATTTTGGAGAGACAGAGCTTCCGTTTCATTGGTTAAACTGCAAACAGCAAAGCAGATATCACCGGAAAGTTCAGGATATCATCTACACTGCACAGCAGTTTTTTTCTCCTTACAGATTGTAAAAAAAAAAAAAAGACAAAAAGAAAGCTTTGAAACTGTTGTCCCTGTTCTGAAATCATGTCTTTAGAAAGTAAATAGTCTCTCATGTATTCTGAAAGGAGATTTGATTTAGCATTCTCTATAATGAAGCGGTGTCCATTTCACACCAAAGTAAAGAGTAAATAGTTCTTGTTTGATTTTGTGAATTAATCAAAAAGAGAAATTCCCACCCTGCCACTTTGGGAATTCAGCTGTGTGTGGATGCTGGGAAAAGGGTACTGTGTGTGTGTGTGTATTTATGTGTATGTGTGTATGTGTGTGCCCAGACGCTAGGTAGAGTAAAGGCCATCAGTGATGACAAAACAAAGTGCAAGTCAATCGACGCAACCACCTACCAACACAGTGTCCACATTCAACCATTCGACAGGAGAAGTCACTGACAGAGTCAAAGAGCTGAACACATTAGGTCTCTCCGACCCGCCAAAGACGAAAAGCTTCAGAGCTGCAGTGGCAGTGGCCATCGTGCTCGTCCAGACGAGCTCTGCCGAGTTTCCTGCGGTATGAACCAGACTTGGTGTTATTTCATTTGCTCATCGGCCTCGAATAGAAATACTGAAATACTGATCTGTCTTTCATCATCAGCAACAAGAGCTGCTGGAGGAGCCAGTGAGCAATGACAATCCAGCTGTGGAACATCATTGGACTTCATGGGCCGTACGAATGGATCAAACACAATGACATGTGAGTGATGTTGGTGATGATGTTCCCTGTCTCACACACAGAAGCCAAGCAGAAAGAAGCGTGGCACCAGGTGTTTGCTGAGTGCTGCATACCTGGTGACTGTGGAGTCTGCTGCAAGTTCCGAGGACCCCTGCTCCAACATCCATCAAATATGATTTTTAACTGTTGTAACTTTTGGTTCAAAGTTCACCGAACCATATATCTGCTTCAACATGAAATAAGTTTGTCACTTATGTGACCATGCTGTCACTATCTCTATGATATGAGTGATATGACTCCATCACTCACATGGTTTTATTCTGAAGGTGTCAATAAATACAATCCAGTGCTCCTACAATTGTAGTGTGTTGTGAGTTTTTTTTCTTTGTTTTTTACAGCCTTCATATCATAGGAATTAGAAGAATCATCATCATCATCATCATCATCAACATCACCATAATGGCACAAGTGCGTTAACAGTTTAAACTTTTCCAGGAGCACAAGCCAACCTCCAAAACGGCGCTGCAAAAAGAACCCATTTGAAGTCTGGAGCTGTGGATGTAGTATTTGTGTTTAATCAAGGGTGACAGGTCAGGTCAAAGGTCACATGTTAACAGGTCTGGTAGGGTCCTGGATTTGACTTGGAGATAATAGCGGGTTAAGGGGTCGGGGGTGACTGTGGTTGTTTGCGGATGTGAATTTGATCAAATGGACCCATGTGAAAGTTGACACGCAGAGGGCCATTGAAGATATTGTAGCATGTTGTGTAGGAAAGTGTTAGGACTTCCCAGCATGCTTTGGTTTAGTGAGTAACAGAATCTGTGCACTGTTATAGTTGTTTTATTTTTGTTAGTTTCGTTTGTGTGTTGATGTGGTGCTTGATTTCATTTGGAGACATTCCCTGTTCTGTTTGTTATGTGGGACATTTGTGTGGCACCGTGACTACTTCACCATCAGTTTCATGACTGCCGGTCCTGTGAGCGATGTCATCACATCTTATTCTCACGCAAGCTGGCGTCAATAAACATTATTGCTATGGTGGGTCATTGTTTATGGCCTTATCACATTTCCAATATTCCAATATAATCCACGCCACGGTTTTGATGATGAGTGAATACATAGACTGAATGGGAGGCCAAACACTACTTGTTATGCATGTTCTATAAATAGATTCCATTAGTGAGCGAAAGTTAAGAAATGACAAATGTATTGCCTACATAGGCCCAAGGCATTGCCCGGTTTGCCTGAATATCACTTCCTGCTTCCCTCCACATCAGCAACACCTCACAATGTGCATACCCACATACTGGGTTGGAAGGAAGTAACGTCCGCCACAGTTCCTCTAACAAACTCTCACAAACATCATTTCCAGAGGGCGGTGGTTCTGTCCACGTGTTAACCAGGCCTCACTCTGCTGCGCTCCACGCATTTGTTCCGGTGCCGTAGTATGGCATGCAGCCATGGCGGTATGCGAGCGATTGTGCAAACGTTCGGCACGGCTGCATCGCACCTCACATGCATAATGACCACAGAGGTCAAATAAACGGGCCGGCGTTAATTCAGGGAAGAAACTAATAGCGGACACGCGGTCTCCGATGGATCCTGCGATTGAGGGGTCAACATATGCAAGTCATGCAAGCGACAAAGCAGAACAATGGCCGACGTGTGGCGTAAGCCCGTGTGATTAGGTTTTAATTAGCCACACACACGCAGAGGTGTATGCACACTGAAAAAGAATGAAACTCACACATGCACAGACTGCCAGTCTGGAGCCTGGCGGACTCCGGCTCTGATCCCACCCTCACGCAGCCTTGCAGGGGGCTGAGCGTGGTGCCAGCCCTGCCTCGCGCCCAGACGGATGCCCGTTGCACGCCCCCATACCAACGCGGCCGCGGCCAAAACCACACAAGGAGATAGTCACTGAGAGCAGAGAGCTCTGTTCAGCTTCCTCACACACACACACACACACACACACACTCACACACACACACACAAGCACCATGTGGTTTATTTTATCGGACTCACACACAAAACACAATGCAGGCAGCCAGGCAGGCAGCCATTAGTGGACTGTTGACTGATCAAGTCTTGTGCCACAGATCTATAAATCTTCGAGGCGCAGTGTTTTACATTGTACAGTCTTTGGGATGTAGGATGAGAAATCAGCAGGATAGTGGTCGCAGTGGAAACGTCTGAGTGGACCAGATAATTACAACTTAACACAGAGTAAAGCAGAAGCAGAGATGTCTTGACATTGGTGGTCGTTGACATTGTTGTACTACAATCTAAACATTTTAAGATAGAGAATAGAATAGAACAGAGTAGAACAGGATAGAATAGAATAGAGTAAAATAGAATAGAATAGAATAGAACAGAACAGAACAGAATAGAAAAGAAAAGTAGTAGCTTCTCCATTGTGCAGGTGAGGAATGGGATGAGAGTGAATGTTTCCATTCTTGTCTCCTCTTCTATTCAGTTCTGCCTCTGTGGTCATGTCATGTCATCCCACCCCAACAGTGAATCCACTGGATAATCTCCTGCTGTCTTCTCTCATAGAAGATGATTTGGTTTCCATTCATCCATGTTTTTCCCAGAAACCCTGGCAGGAGAAACGTCTCCTGCTCTCGCATGTAAAGTTTCTTCAAAGAATGTCAGGAGATGATCTGGAGGTCAGAAGCTGGAATAAGCAACAGAAGCTGTCCCGTCATGGTCCCAAAGCTTGTCCCGTTACAGGGGGGAAAGTTGAAAAGCCTCAACTCCATGTACAATACGAAATCACAGTTTTTAAAGTTTAGTGAGGAGGACGGGGAGGCAAAAGGTATTTATCGTAAACACTGAATTCATGTATGGATTTCTGCCTTTTCAAGTCATGTGTTCAATGGACATCGGACACTGTGGAGCGGCTCTCTGTTGATGTGTTCCTCTTGATGAGATCCAGAGGGCCACGTTACAAACTATACTGCCTGTGATATCTCATTTGTCTGCAATTGTTTCAGACTCAACCGATTAGTCATCACTTTCTACCGTGAATCACTTGAAACAGAAGCAGCAGCAGCAGCAGCAGCAGCGAGTGTGCACCAGAGGCTCCACCACAGGTCACACTCCACAGCAAAGGCTGGGAGTCATTCCGACACACACACACACACACACACACACACACACACACACACACACAATCAGGCTGGGAACCACTGTCACGAGGTCAAGACCTTCACTTCAGCTGGGATGATTAAACACGTTTCTACAACCCACACACTGCCCAATAAAATCTGCTGAGCTGAGGGATGATGACGACTGTCTGACTGGGAGCATCACTGGCTCCCGCGGATCAGCACACTGCTGCTGCTACTGCTGCTGCTGCTGCTGCTGCTGCTGCTGCTGCTCCACGGGGGGGGGGGGGGGGGGGGGGGGGGGGGGGGGGGCAACCAGCTCCGGCGTCTTGTCAGCGGGATCATGTCTGTGCACGTGTATGTGTATGAATGAATATTTCCTCTGTGGACCCTCCACTTGGAGGCAAAGGTTGCTCCTGAAGCATGGTCCTGCATAATCCACCCCTTGAATGAAGGCTGGGGGCCGGGGTGCGAGGAATAAACATTCCAGGACACTGAGACCCTCCTTTACCCCCTGCTGCACTCAGAGCCACTTAAAATCTGCTTACTCCTGGCTCAAGTGAATAACCTCCCACCTTATCCCACCGGAAGCAGCTCTGTGCCACTGCGGAATAACATACCCCCCCCACCCCCCCCTTTTTCCCGACAAGCCACAAGTGTCAGCCATGGCTCACATACAGCCCTTGTGGGCCCTCGCTGCGCATAGTATATCCAATTCAAGCGCTCTTAATATTCTTTAATAAGACCTGTTTTCGATTAATTCTCCCTTGAAACCGGTAGTAACACGGCTACTAGGCCCATATAAAAATTTGAATGAATGGAGCGGGGCTGCCAGAGAGTCCAGGGAGAGGGGGGTAAAAATGAATCCTTGTGGATTTGTCCTCACCAGCTGGCTCCCGAGCCCAATATAATGGTGGTGCCCATGGCTCTCTCCAAGCGCCAGTGAGAGGAAGTACGTGCCCGGTGTGTAATGCGTTTAAGGTGTGCGGTGTGATTGTGCTCAGGTCATAAAGCTCCTGCGTGTATGTCACATCCTGCGTGGTGTATATCTGTCTCAGGGGGGGGCAGGGACAATGGCTTTGTGTTGTGTTTGGATGCCAGCGTAGAAATAAAGTGCATAGAGTTGAATGAGAAAAAAAAAAGACTTACAGCACCCATAGGAAAACCCATAGGAAAAGCCTATGTAATGGATAGTGATAAAAAAAAAAAAAAATTTAGAGTCTACTATTGCACCTGCTGTTATAAGGCCTGACCGCAGGAACACTAGCACAGTGAGCGACTCATAAATATTCCTCCATTTGTCGTCCTAGCGTGAAATAAAGTCAAACACAGCATGGTGACATTAATGCACAAAGTGAACATTAAGACCATGAATCTTTCCAACCCACCCCCCCCCCCCCCCCTTACTGCCGTGCCGGAGGGGCAGGGCAGATGTGGAGCCCCTCCCTTACTGCCGTGCCGGAGGGGCAGGGCAGATGTGGAGCGGCTTCCACGGCTGTGATCAGCATCCACGTAGCGCCGCAACTTCCAGCGCCGCCGCTCGAATGTTTCTGCAGCAAAGCAAATAACTGTCACAGGCAGTTAGCTTTTATTGAAGAACATATTTATTTTGGGGATTAACGTGTTTCCCAGCGACTCCAAATGACACCGAAATCCGCGCGGCGAGTTGACTTTGGATGGCGTCGTCGCAATTAGGAACGAGTTAAGCAATAAAAGTGGCCCGTTAATGCCGCCATTTAGCAGCGGGCGCGTACGCATCGTGATGGCTAACATATGGTAAACTGGTTCGCAATATTGAGACCTGCTTGTCCTTTTGACACCGCCGTTGCCGCCAAACGCCATGGCGAACCCATCGCAGGAGCAACTGCTCCAGAACTCCAAAGGGCAAGCGACGGCTCATTATACAGTTGTTGAAAAAAAACAACAGCAAATGATTACAACATTCATTGTAAATCGTATTTGCCCCAGCAATGAACTAACTTTCTTTTTCTGCCCTCTGCATTGGAACCCATGTGTCACATGTGGCACAGTGGAGTGTGAATGTGGCGCAGAGGTCTACAAGCCCTGCCTCTTATCCTCTTACGATCATCTGACATGTAGCGCATGGATGCATATATACATATATGTGTATATATATATATGTGTGTGTATATATATATATATATATATATATATATATATATATTTAGGAGCACAGATTGCTATCACTGATCTCTGCTGCTTGGAGCCCACTGGGTCGTTTCCTGTTAGTGGTCTCACTTGTTGAGCCTTTGAAGCAGCCTTTAATAATAGGACCCAACAGAACTAATGAAAATGCTCTCCGTCAGATTAAAAGGGAGCTTCAGTCTCAGCCACCTAACCACATTCAGCACAAACATTAACACACACACACACACACACACACACACACACACACACACACACACACACACACACACACTGGGAGAAGCATTCCCTCTGATGTGTGGATAACCCTCTTAACAGCACTAACACCAGTGTCATGTTTCTCACTGGAGAAATGAACACAAATAAACAACAACAGTACAGTATCCGTGTCAAAGGTGAAAGGTGAATGGAAATAAACAAACACACATCCATCCCCTAAAGTTTCTCTTTTAACGCCCCTCTCAGTTTCCACTGTGGATGCTGCACTGTGCTGCTATTGCTGCTGCTGCTGCTGCTGCTGTGGTGGTGGTCTCGGA
This sequence comes from Chascanopsetta lugubris, assembly GCA_016785325.1. Lineage (NCBI taxonomy): Eukaryota > Metazoa > Chordata > Actinopteri > Pleuronectiformes > Bothidae > Chascanopsetta > Chascanopsetta lugubris. The sequence continues at coordinate 65,116 of JAFBJT010001819.1, forward strand.
GCTTAATGAATCCACTTCAGTGCAGTTCCTCTCCGTAAGCCTTTAGGTTTAATCCCCCTCCCAGTCTGGAGCAGTGATAGTCTGGGCCCAGGGGATGACATCTGTGAATCGTTCATTAACTTGTAACCAGCAGCAGATGTCTTTAAAAACAACTTACTACATCCACGCCTTATTTCATTGCCTGCAACAGTCACTTTTCCATGTGCTCCAGTCACTCGAGGACCCAAGTGGCTACACGGTGCTGCTTATTGGATTAGTGCAATTCTACAGTGTTGTACTTGCACTCTTGTGTGATTACAATGTACTCAATGAATGTTTTGACAGACGCTTATTCGTGTAGTTCTATACTTACAGTTGCAGAGGCAGACAAATCCCCTTGTAGCATACCTGAACCACGACAACTACTTCTTCTTCTGTCATTGTGTTGGCGGTTGACATTCAAGTTGAGTGCATTACCGCCATCAACTGTTTTAGTGGAGAACTACTTGTTTGAGGTGCACAGTTGAATTTGCGTCCCCAGTGCGAACACCTGCCAACAGAAACGGTTCGATAAAAACGTTGCCAGGGGGTGTGGCCGAAGATTAATTCATGGTGGCCTTGGCAACCACTGGCCACCCCCTGGCTCCGCCCCTGAATGCTGTTGTTTGCCTGATGTTGCTGGGTTACAATTTGTTACATACAGTTTCTACATAGTAACTTAACAGATGTGACCGTGCCATAGATTAATGGTGTGCTAATTTATTAATTTGTAATTGATTGCTTGAATTGTTACTTACTTATTTATTCATTTATTTATTTTGTATTCATTTATTCATCTAATTTCACTGAATTAGAGCACGCTGCAGAATGAGTGTATCTGTTGTACAATATGATTGACTGAATAAGTTGTATTTATAGTATCTGCTTGTTTGACGATAGTGATGTAAAATATAATCTTTTCCAAATGAGCTATTCAGTTTCTGTGTATATTTTTATGAAGTGTTAAACTGTGAAAACCCTCCATCGTGAAATATGGACGCTCAGGCACTTTAAACTGCAGTGATCGGCCTGAAGGCACAGAAATGGAGCGCACCCTCCCTGAGTGGGATATGTGAACATGGGCAGCCTCCCTATGGAAATATCATGTGCGATTTCAAGGGGGTTATGACCAGAGCAGGAAGCCTGTGGTCTGTGTCTCGCAGGATGATATATATGTGACACGGTGTGATTCATCTGTTGCCGTGCATCCATAAGCTGTCTGGCAGATTTGTATTGCTGCTCCTGTGGGACAATGATTACACAGTGTGGAGCTCGGCCTAAATTAGCCGTGACTTGCATTAAAACATTTTCTCTTCAATACTTTAACAGCTGATGTTTTTTTTTTTGTTTCAGGTCCATAAACGGGCACGAGTGTGCGATGACAGGCGAGCGTCGCCACCCAATGCTCGTCGATGGCGGCGGCGAATGAAGTCGCAGGACGACACGCGCTGGTTTAGGTTTCGCATTCTTGAGGCGGCGTCATAGTGAATTACAAAAGCCTTTGACAGTGCCGTCATGCTGTTAGCGTCCAATCGACCGTGTCCAATCCTCTGGCTCGGTGTCACGCGGTGCGTCATGATGGACTTTGCAAATGTTGTGTAATTGCGACTGAAGCAAGACAAGACAAGGGCAGTTTTTTTGAGTTTAGCCACTTATATTATAACCACAGACAACAATGAAGGCTTCATCGTACAGTCACATGAAGTGTATTTTAATAAAACACAATGTACACATATGCAGTCCTATGACCATACATTTGCTGGATCCTAATTATTAAAAGTCAAAGCATAGTTTCATTTGTCGTTTGTCTTTTTCTCCGTCGTCTTCTTCAAAACACTGAAATCAGTAGATGAGGTCAAATGAATGTAATACAACACTTTGAGTGACAGAAACCGTTTCCACATGTTAAAGATATGCACCGTTATAAGGAACTCAAAGGATACTTCTGCATATAAGAGTAACAGTATGATGCAAACAATTCTCACCGAACAGGAAATAAAAGTACAAAATAGAATTAATAAATAAATCAAATATATACCATATAAATGAAATAGCTATGTTTTGCGGCTATGTTTATTATTATTATTATTTGTTTTTAATCATTTTACTCTGTAGCTTGGTAATACGACCATTTTATCTCTAAAACATTTAGAACGGTGACCGAGTCAATACTGAAAATACAGTAATAAGCTTTCATAATTAGTTTAACTATGTACAGGAGTCTGTCGCCATGCTAGTCCAACAACTAAATTTCTTTTTTATTATCCACACTATACAGTTAGAGCATGAAGCGGTCCGAACGTAAACAGTTTGTGCTGAGAATAAAATACTTTGCAACTATGCATGGTAATTTCTTTTTAATATTACTCTCAAAAATGTACATAACATAAAAGGCCACACATGGGAGCACTCCGTCTCTACTCAGAGGGAAGGTGAGGGGAGCTTCGACATAAATATAGGGACAGAAAAAGTCTCTTTCAGTTCATCAGCGTCAACTGCTTCAGCCTCTTCATCCTCCATCTTTATTTTCCGTACTCCTCGGTTCAATGTCCGCCCCCCCCCCTTCTATCCACTTCTTCCATCTCTCCCTTCTCTGCAGTCTCCATCCGTCTTCCATGTATTGATGATGGGGAAAGGTGATGTCAACTGCAATAGGTCCACGAGGCGAGAGGGGAGGGGGCAAGGGGGAAAGGGGGCGGGGCCGGTGGGGGAGAAACAGAGTCACCTGGCCGGAGGAAAGGGGGAAGCAGCAGGAGGCGGAGACACGAAGCTTAGATGTGTTGATACCGACATCGTACGTTACACATAGATTTTTGGGATGTGTGAGTCTTGGCTGTGTCCTGGTTGGGGGTCGCCAGGGGCCGGTGGTGGTGGTGGTGGTGGTGGTGGTGGTGGTGGTGGTGGGGGCGAGCAGGAGGTGGGACTGGGTGATAGTCGTCAGGTTAAGAATATGGGTGCAGCAGAGGCTAGCAGCTTTGCGTTGGTTCTTTGTTCATTGGGCAGTTCTCAGTCCCTCACTGGCTGGAGCGCGCAGAGGCCAAGTGGTCACTGTGCTGGTTCTGGGCCCGAAACCGCAGCCGCTGCTTGTTCTTCTTCTTTGGCTCTTTGGGTCGGTGCTTTCCTGAGCCACCTGAGAGAGGGGAGGTGGGGGTGGGGCGGGGGGAGAACACACAGATGTTATCTTCCTTGTCATGGATTATTTCTTTGGAAAACATTAAACCAGGGTTGTCGAACATTCGGCCCGCGGGCCAGAAGCGGCCCGTCAGAGGGTCCGATCCGGCCCGTGGAATGATTTAGCTAAGTGTACACAACGGTGTACGTGAATAGTAAATAGGAAACTCATTTCCATGGCAACATTTTTATGTTACGTACTGCTCTTCATATTTGCGAGTGCCACTTCCTGCCTGAATATTACAACCGATGCTCCAGATGCTCTATAGAATGAATCCGTCTGACCTGAGAACCTCTCACAGCATTGTGCATGTGTGAAAACCAAACTGTGGAGAGTCTGGACCCAGTGATCAAGTCCATTGCATGTGTTCCTATTCATGTTTACCTGTGACCGTCTATATAGCATTGAGATCCAGCCCTGCTTGGAATGCAGCAAGGTTCTGTAACCAAGACATTTTCTTGTTTTGGTTCCTTGAAAAATGTGCTCAACAGGTTGCTTAAAATAGCCATTGACGAGATGATGCAATGGATTTTCAAAGTGAAGCAGATTCCCATTCAAAAGATCATATTCTAACGACAGATATCATAAAGGAGTCGGCTCAATTGGAGGCGATGGCTCGTGCCAAAGCCCTCACAGTCATGTCTTATGCAACCTATGAAATCAAATGGGCTGAATTACATGAAGAAGAGCACATCAAATGAGAGAACATCTCATATCAGGTTCGCTGCAGCACTTCGGACCTAACCTCGGCTTTAAACAAACGTCTGCTCAGCCCTGACACTTTTCGCCATCAATGCAACAGAGACGGGAGATAAGTATGGGAAGTTGCATAACTGTCTTTTCCAAGTTGGAAAGGTCTCCAAGCCCAAGGTTAATCCATCCCAGGTTTCACTGGGACGGGCAAAGAATGCTGGGAACTGACTTCCTGCTCTCATGGAAGCTTGTGCGGTGTGGGGCTCTGCACCCACGGCTCTTTGTGACAGAGAAAACTCTGGCTACCGAACCGCAGAGCAACAATCTGGCTGCCAATGCCACAAATAAGATAACGAGGTGTGTGTGCGAGATGGGTGTGTGTGTGTGTGTGTGTGTGTGTGTGTGTGTGTGTGTGTGTGTGTGATTGTGTGTGTGTGTGAGGGAATTTAAGGGAAAAGAAAATCTAATGGGGGGAAAAGTGGAGTAAGGCTTGGATGATGAGACGCTATCTGGATCTCCATCTCGAACACAAAGAAACAAACCGCTGCTCTGGTTCGCTGAGGGGGGACGCACAGGGAAACAAGCGCCGCCACATTCAGGGTCTTATTACTACACTTGTTCAAGCTTTTTTTTTTTTTTCTCACACACATACTCACACAAAAAAAAATAATAATAAGGTAACAGTGTGTGAAATGTGACATTATCTCTAATCGCCTTCTCATATGTGCTGGCATCATGGTGGCCCTTTTTAAGCACCCCGAGAAAAAGAGCCGTTTCCCACTCGCACGGCTGCACTCTGAGGTAGAGTCGAAAATATTCACTCGTTTAAGCCGACACGCATGAGGAAGCAAGATATTGCTCTGCTAATAGGGTCTCGCGATGAATAATCCAGATGCATGCAAACATCAAACCGTGGCACAGCTATTTCCTGCAATTAATTTAATCTTGTTTTTTTTTTTTGTTGCCAATCTGAGCCACGGCAATAAAAGTTCCCCGCAGTTAAAATCCGTCCTTTGAAGAGGACTTTGTGCACTTGCTTTGCTGATGCCTCTTCAGATTTCATGTGCGATGTTGCTAAAGTCAATCTGGAGCTCGGAGCCATTTGGCCTATAGGTCCGTTTTCCTAATTGCGCTTTAAAGAGGTCATTTTCATTCATAACAGTGTTGCTAGGTACCCTGATAAACACGGCCTCTCAGTGCAATCAACTCAGGATGAATTACATTTGATGGCAATAAAAGTGCACGGTGCAGCATTAAACTGCCTCTGTATAACGGGCAAAGCGCTCACGGGCCATTCCTTGGACGCAGGGCTGCATTTAAAGTGAAAGAGGCTGCGTTTACAGCAATTGCTTAAAACACAAATAAATATGTGAGAGTTAGATTTAAAAAGTGGTTTTCCTGGCTAAAGTGCAGGACTGGGCAAGAGAGCTTTAATCCAAAGCATTTAACTCTCAGCCACACACACACACACACAAACACACACACACACACGCACACACACACACATCAAATTAATGAAAAGAAACGTATTCAGCAGCTACACGAGCAGACCAAGCGACTGAAATCTACAGATAAATGAAAAATAAAGATTCTGTGAATTCATTGATTGAACATTTTATATTGATCAAATTATTTTTTAAGTTTTTAAGTCACATGAGAAATTAGAAAATATAAAATTAAGAAAATAGTACATACTATTTATTAGTAGAAAATATATAATATATCTCAGTGGTGGATAGCATGTATTTTTTTGATTGTTTAATCTATTTTAACTTTTTTAATTTTAACAGAGGACTGTGATTATTATTTAAAAAGTGAATAATCACCTGAATATACCTTTTCTGTGGTTATCATGATTATTATTATGATTATGATTATTATGCTTATTGTTGTTGTCATTATTCTTATTATTATCATTATTCTTGTTATTATCATTATTATCATTATTAATTATTATTATTATTATTATTAATTATTATTATTACTATTATTATTATTATTATTATTATTATTATTATTATTATTATTATTATTTCAAACATAGAATAGGCCCTATCTCACTGCCGTGTTACAGCGGCGGGTATCCAGCTATATTTTGCAATTCCACCACAAGATGTGACTAGGCCTTGCACTTTGTGCCCTCACTAAAGATTCCATTTATATTACATTTGGTGGCATTTTTGTGAAACAATCAGCTTGAAAATAAAGAGAATGGAACAGAATTCCAAAATGTAGATTTGTAAAACACTTTTCCAACATCCTACTCTCTGCCTCTGTCACTCAGAACCTAGTTTCCAAGTCTTTTTTTCTTTCTAACCCTTGTTGTGTCTCTCTCTAAAAACTGATGACAGCTGTCAAGAGTCTGAAAATCAAATACTTATGTCGCACATGGAATACATCTAAAAAACCTATGTTATGATAATTATAACAAGAGCAAAACAACAACCCATAGGCTGATGTTTTCCAGTCTTCCCATCCTGACCAGATTCTGGATATTGTACAAGAAGTGGCTTCACTGACAGCTCCGCTCCACCCTGCAGCTCTGCTCTGCAGAAAACCCCTGAACCCCCAAACCCATCTCAGGCTCTGGCCCGCCTGGGAAGATTGATTTTGTCTGCCGATATAAAACCAGATTAGTCTGAGCCACCAGTTTTCCTGTAAGAACTCAACTCTTATCAGGACTTTTCAATATATACGTCTCCACCTTCAGTTTCAGAAGAAACTGATGACACATCATGAACTCTCCTCCTCAGCATTTTCAGGCCATATTTCATAACCCAATCTCAGCGCTGACAGCTAGAGGGCAACCAATCTCCATATTAACCCCCTTGTATCTGACACAGTCCTGCTGAGATGCTCCATCACATCCACCCAAGAAGTCCCCCCTCTGCCTTTTCCTCAGGGGCCCTGCTCGCTCTCTCTCCCAACAACACTGGGCTTTCATCATCTCATATTTACGAGCGATGTAATCACGTAAGCTGATTACCAGAGTTCACGGAGGAAACAGTTTAATTTGCCTGGAAAGAAATGATTAAGTCATCTCAATTGGTTTCAAAACCAAGAACAAATTCATAAATCTCAGAGCATGTAGAGATAATTTTGTCTTGGAAGGCGAAGTAGGTTTCAAATCATCCCCCTGTCTTTGTTTTGCCTCCTAACTGGCACAATATGGATCCAATCAGAGACGAGTATGGCTTTTATCAGGAAATTATAAACCTCTTTCATACGTCTCTTTCCGCTCCGGCTGCGTTTTCAATCGCGGCAGCAAAACCATAATTTCACCAATGTTTAGTTTCCCCCTCATTGATATGATCTCAGTCTGCCAGCTTGACGTTTGGAAATTAAAAGGAAATCAAACAAACAAACAGGAATCTCAAGAGCAAATCAAAATGTTTTGTTTTGGAGAATCAGAAGCAGAGGCTGCGGTTCAAGGGGGTTCGGGGGGGCTTGCTTACCGCTGTCAGAAATGACCTTTGTGGAATTCTTTCATGGAGGTGAACGAATATACAACTTTAATGCTTGAGCGTCAGTGATTCTCATCCTCTTGTGTCACCTATGGAAGCTTGAGAAAAATACTTAAAGATGTGTGTAAGATTTGGTGACCTCTAGAGATGAAGTTGCATATTGTATCCATCACCTCACACTCACCCCTCTGAGCATGCAAGAGAACCTATGGTAGATATTTCAGTTGCCATTAAAACTCAAAAGACGTTTAGTATGTCCACACCGGGCTACTGTAAAAACATGGCCGCCTCCGTAGAGAGGACTCATGTAAATATACATTAATAGGCTCATTTTAGGGTAACGGAAAAAAATAGACATTTACTTGATTATGAATTCATGAAAATGTCTGTATGTAATTGTTTTGTAATATTTTTAGAAGTGACAAAAATGACAAAAAAACATACACATTGCACCTCTAATGCCATGTCCAATCTTTTCAGCTGCCAAACCAGTCAAAAAAAATGAAATATGTGGTGGCCAGTGAGGATCTTGCACTTTCCCTTCATCCTCTTCCTCCCCTCCTCCCCTCCATGTCCGTGCGATGCTGTTCAAGGCTCTCAGCAATAACAGAGCCCACTGGATGGTGAAGATCCAACTCAGAGTTAAGCGCCATTATACGTATCATATTATTAGGCTCTCACTCCACAATAATATCTCCTTGTGGAGCGGCAATATGGCGACGTGTCCAACTGATGCACTGGAAGATAATCAGTCAAATCCATATCCAAGGGGGAAGGAGGCCAAAGCCAAAGCTCCCATCATCTGTGTCAGGGCTAATATCTGTGTTTTGGAACGAGGGGCGACCGAACCGAAGAGTGTGTCTAAACCTACACGACAGTAGCTCTGCAACATGAAACAGTCTCGTGTTCGTCGGGCTTTTCAAGTCATGTGAGAGTTTTCTGGGCCCCAGGCTGGTGTGAGGTTATCTATACGTTACCCTATAATCAAAGAGGCCGCGACCCCGCCGGAGACGGTCAGCACAGGCCAAGTGATTTCATCCACTAACAGCCCCGTCGGCATTGCAGGAATCGGAGGCCTAATCTTATCTCCATCGCTTTGCGGTTTCAGGGAAAATCAATGTGTGACCTCGAGGAGGCATTAAGACGTACGGTAAATGCGGCTGAAAAACTGTACCTCGCTCTCCTGTTACCCTCCGTCCCTCTGCTGCTCCATGCAGACACTCAATTAATAACTCTTCATTGGACAAAGAGGGGAGGACGGTGGCGGCGGTGGCGGTGGTGGGGGGCGGCAGTGGTGGTGGGGGCGGAGGAGCGGCTTAAAAAAAAACACAAAAATCCCAAACAATTTTGAAGAAGATTCGGGCGGACTTAAGGAAGGTAAAGCCGAGGGTACATTTTTTTATTTTTTTTTATTTTTTGCCAAGCTCGTCTTTTTCATAAACAAGCCAAAGCGGCGGCCATTATTTGTGAGGGAAGGAGAGAACTACTGGCGCCAGTGAGATTTGATTTCAGTGGCAGCAATTGGATTAGCAGCCATTAAGGGCCTGCTCACACATACATTTATAACGCTGTGAAGGGGAAAGGATCTGTAGCGAGCCAGTGCTTTCGTTGCTCACACTCACACTCAAACACACACACACACACACACACACACACACACACACGGACGGCTCCTCCGTCTGGGAAAAGGTTTCGTACGCTGACACTGATCTATGCTGCTGCCGCTGAACTTAGTTTCCACCTAATTTATAGGTGGGACACAGTTGCTTGACCTCGAGTGACCCAGGGTTGGTGAAGGCGTGGGCCCTGAGATAGACCCCCAGAACTTCTCGCACCCGTTCTGCTCTGCAGGGCAACGCTGCAGAGAGTCGACTGGACAGTGAAACAGATCCAGATCCATATGGAGCGAACATGCTACAATATGACTGCAGCACAGACTGACGTTGGAAAAAAGAAGTCAGGCTTTTTGACGGAGAGGACAATCATTTACACGAAGCTCATCTTGACAACCGACTGACAAGAGGCTCTCTGCACAACATCACTTAGCCCTAACAAGGTTACTCTAGATCACACTCTTTCATTCACTCTTTCATCCTGTCAGTCCCTTCAACCCCCGCCCCCTGCTCTGCTTACCATCACCGCACTGCAAGGCGGTAATGATTTAAAACATACACATTCCGATTCATAAAGCTAATGTTGGGATTAGGTCGCTCATTATTTTCTCATCTACGACCCGGCGGAGGATCCGCGTGCGGAAGATTAGAAAAACAAAACAAAAAAAAGCAGGTTCGCTCACCGCTCCACTCCCCCGACGCTTCGTTTCACTGACAATGAGTTAAAGCGAAAATCCCACTTGGAGATTAACATCTCTAAGCGCAAAAGTCCCCGGCCAAACATGCATGACTGGCACAGTGATTAATGCGCAGGATGGTCAGTGCAGACAACATGCGCCCCCCCCCCCCCCCCCGTGCCCCCCCCCCCCCCCCCCTCCTGTGGAGAAGGTCGATCACACCAGGGAGAAGCAGCGATTTCCCTGGAAGGCTGGAGAACAGACCATGACCCAGCACATTTAAGTTGCTCTCCATTAAAGCTGGAGCGCAAAGTCATGCTCGGCTGCGCTACACAATGCGGTAACTGTTCCCTCGTGCCGTTTGGGTTACCACCTCTGGCTGCGGCGCTCCGAGGTGGGTTATCAAATCCAAACCTTCAATGACAGATGTGAAATTAGGCCGAGGTCCAAAAAACTCAAAGACAAGTTCTGGCTTTCCAGAGCCATTTCCTCGACAGGTACATTAACTTAAACACTAGCACACTTTCTCACAAGTGCTTTCTAGTACACACTGCAGTCCTGCGTGTGGCATGTCAACACTGCATTGTATTACCCCAAAGTACAAGCAATATAAATTTTCACTGTTGCACCAAAGCTAGTCATTAAAAGTCTATAACTGTCTGTGTGATGCTGAGAAAATTCATTGAAGGACTGAATGGCTTTGTCATTATAATGAGGTCATTAAACAGCTACAACCAAAGTAATGACTTATAATGACTAGTCACATAACTTTTATCACTTACATGTTCTCTCTCAAGCAAAAGCTCCCAGACCAACTTCACATGTAACAAAGCTTCAAAACAGAAAACAGGAAGTTAAGATCAACAACTCGGCCACAGACTTGGTTGCAGAAAGACCACCTACAGCAATTGTCTGTCCTGGTGACTGCGAGCATGATATACAGTGACCGGGGGGGGGGGGGGGGGGGGGGGGGCAATGGTGGCCAAAGCCGCCATGAATTCATCTTTGGCCATACACCCATCTCTGAAAATCCTATAGAAAGTTATCTGCTTCATGTTTTTCTGAACTTGCTATTGACCTGAACGCCAGTCAACAGATGGGGTGGCAGACAAGTCAACTATCACGATCAATGCGAACTGTACTCGTTCATTGATTAGTAAAGTGCTGGTAAATATGGCTCCTGCCTCTCAGCGGGGGAAAGACAAAAAAAAGAGATTTCTTAGAAAACTTTTATATGGAAAAAGAAGTGGGGGGATCATCTCATCACATCATACTCTCTAGTAACAACTTCCTGTTCACCACAGACTTATAGAGTTTCACAAATGCTTCTCCTCAACTGCGATGCCTCATCAAATGACAACTGGTCTCAGTGACATGGGCCGAGATTTCATCATCCCGCGGTAAAGTGGAGTGGCCATTTATTTCTAAACGTCTGGTGAAGGTACCAGATACTGGGAAGGAGAAGAAGAAGAAGAAATTAGGTTAAATCACATGACGTGATATGGTTTGTGGGGCTGTGACTTCCTGCCAACTGTTACGCTTTTCCCACTTCCAGCAGGAGCTGCCAGAATGTGGAGGCTGTTGGGTCCAGAGCTCTCTGTCGCCCCCTGGAGCATCCAGAGGTCAGTGGAGTGACTCAGCCTCGGTAAGAGGTGCCAGCTCATGAGGAATGATAGTCACTCTTCATTTCTCGGTAGCGAATCAAGGCGTATAACTGATCATTATGGGATGTTTTCGTCCTCGAAACGGACTCCGGCTGTGCTCCAGTGGCTTTGCATGGTGTCATGAGGGAAACGTCAGCAGCCAGGCGGCGAACAGGCATCACCACCACCGGCTGAGGCTGGATGCGCCTGGAAACCGCAAGACTCAGAGAGAAGTGAGCAACAACCACTCACCACCCCACCTCAACCCCCCCCCCCCTCACCCCATCCCACCCCCTCTGTGGTCTGCTATCTCCCCTGACTGACTCATCGACACATCTGGGCCTAAGTATATGGGGCTCTCCTGCCCCGCGGGCACTTGGGTAAATGAGGGATGATTCGCTTTACTTGACTTTAATGAATGGCTTAATGTCGTTTCATTTCTGATGGGAAAAATAGCAAGGTCGACACTTCTCGAAGGCCGGCCGATGCTACAGAGAGCTTAGGGTCTGTTTGTTTTGTTTTTTATAAATGTGTTGCCGACGCAGCGCACCAAGCTGCAGATATGGCTGCAGCAGATGAAGGAGTGGTTTCCAATGTGACCACAGATCCACAGATCAGGAAACCTGCTGGGATACACAGAAGCAAATTCATCATCATCATCGCAGCTGCAACATTACTGCAGATGTGTTTGTCTTTACTCAGAGAGAGAACGGCTCCCAGCTCTGTGCTTTCATTTCCAGAGATGAGATCTCTATGGAGGCTTTGATCCAGCTTATAATTCCCATATGCCGCCATATAAAGCAGGAAGTGTCTCGCAGAGTTATGATAGTCATCCGTCTTAGCTTCCGATCGGCGAATTGCTTTTGACTGATGAGATTAATCATCTTCAACGGATTTCAGCACCGATCTATTTGTTCTCTTCAATCTTTGATAACAATTTGCTCTGTTCCGGTTCACAGTTCATTATCTCAACAATGCTGATCAGCAGTATATAAGCTAACAAAAGCAAAGCTGTTCCATTGGATATTTACACAGCAGAGCACATCAGGCTTGAAATACACTTACCCCAAAGAACTTCACAAGCATTCTCACAGGGATAAGGTGCATATACCTTTGCATAAGCAGCCTCATATTGACTGTGGATCCAGACAGGAAACCAGTAGATGCGATTTATTTGCACTATTAAATAAATATTTTTGAAACACGTATTATCTATCAGGGGAGGGGGGGAGGATTTAAACATCTAGGATTTCTTGAGCCTGAGCCTCAGGTTGGGCTCAACCCAAACCCCAATCCCAACTCATGAGTGTCTATGTCTTCATGACCAATCCCTCTATATTGCAGCTCCACGTCATGCAGAGGAATCAAATGATTGCTAACACAACCACAGGGGAGAATACAATAAAGTACCATAGTCAGGTATAACTAAAATAAGCACACACAATACCATACTTATAGTCAAGGCGATCACTGGCATCAAAGACCAAAGAATTGACGACAAGCTTGACAAAGTGTGAGTCAGCATATTTTTACTATGTTTATGTGCACTGTAATGCTACCTGGTCTGTGGCCTCCTGGTCTCTGTGGGTCTCTCAGGGGAAAGGTGGGGATATAGAAGGAAATTGTGCAGCATGACTCGCTCTTTATATCTCATTTCTGCACAAGTCCTTTCATCCATCCACCCCCCCCCCCCCCCCCCCCCCCCCCCCCCCCCCCCCCCCCATCCTCCTCCTCCTCTGTGCCAGGATAGTCCAGGGAGGAAATCCCTCACATGTTTGGACATGGGGCACAACTGTCCCAAAACAGGACCAGATCCTAACGAGCGGGGAGCCAAACTAAGTCGGACGGGCTTAGACACCAAAACAGAGACAGGGGCCGTCAGGATCATGCTGCAATCCCTCTGCAACAGCCAGTGATGAGGGAATCATCTCTTGTTTTCTTTGATTGTTGGACTAACTCTCAGAGGACGCCGTTGTTCAGACTCTTCTGATGAGCCAACATATTTTTTTACCAAAATAGTTCACAGGAAGAACGGGGTGGAGGTGGCTGGGGTAAAGGGGGGCATTTGATGTGTTCGGAGTGATCCTGTTGCACGGGGGGACAGAGGTAAAGCCAATCCAGGAAGGGCTTGATCCTCTCTAAGGCCTGTGCTGCATCAAACACTTGTCAAGCGGCGGGCAGACGGACAGCTGAGTGGCTCTGACAGATCTGATCACAAGAGTCACCGCCACTCGGGTCGTCCATGCCGCCATGACTCTCTCACCCTTGTCAATAATACCCCTCCGATTCACTCAAACACAAACAGAGGGCTTTTTAAGGCATATGGCAGACATTTCCTTCCTGCTTTTTTAGCAGCGCATGATTACAGTGCAATTTCAACGGTCATTTCAGGGTCTCACCTCACCGAGGAGAGGTCTGTGTGCTCCAGAAGGCAGCGGCATCTGTCGGAGATGCGGCCCGAGGAAGGAGAAAGGAATCAAATCAAAGGGAGAGTTAAGCTCCCACTAATCCCAAAGAACTGTCTCAAGGCCTGTCGGGATCACGGTCCTGAACCTTGCCACCCAGCTGATAGCAGCGTTTATATATATGAAGGGATTTGATATGGTACCTGGAGGTGGGTTGGGTTTCATGACGCCAACCGCTAAATCATGCCATGACATCGTCCTTGGACAGCAATCATTATGGTCTGTGCTCTCTGGAGGCAAGGAGCTAAACATCTTGCATGATGGATCTGAACATCTACCAAAATGCACTGGATAAATATTTGTAAAAAAATGAAGAAAACATTATGTTCTACATTACAAGAGAAAAAACACGACACATTCCATTACAAAAAAAACACTGGTCTGTGCTTTACCTATTTGGCTGCGCAAGCACATACCAAGGACCACGAGTCATACGGTTGTACCTGCAACTGCTTAAAATTATAGTAATATCGTGTTCATAGCAGAAAGACTTCAGCACAATGGAATCTCAAATCCCATCGCAGAATGATTTGAGATTTGCCAGTCACTCGACTCTATGAATGAGTGCAGTGAGAATAATGTAAACATAGAGGTTTAAAGGAGTATATTGATCTAAAGAACATCTGTATTTTTTGTTTTGAGTAGAATTGTATGTGGAGGTAGATCCAAGACTTGGCTTTCACATCATGTGATAATGTGATTGATATTTATAGGTGGTCTCTAATAATTCACACTGGGGGCAGTTGGTGTACTGCCCCCAAGTGGCCAAATGAATCAATTAAAGCAGATTAATTCAAATATTCAATTAAATATAATGCAAAATATTGTACTGGTGACATGGGATGCTCTTTTAAGGTGGAATTGCTAACCTGTGACATCACCTCTGTGTTGTTGCTGTTTCCTGTTAATGAGAGTCTCGCCCCTTAGTGCTATACTCAGCCTTGGCCTCTACTTACACCACTGTAATGGCTCTGTTTTCTGTCTGCACCCTCCTCCCGTCTTTGTCACTGTTAGTTCATAGACACACAGACGTACACACAGCCAAAGGGCCAGCAGGCCTATACTTGCTGCCTTGTTGTGTCTGCAGCCTACACAGGGGTCCACGCGTGAGTGGGTCAGAAGCCACACAGCTTCTCCTCTGAATCACCAGCTGTAATTAAAAGCTGAGATGTCTCTATTCAGACGCTGGAGAGGAGAGGAGAGGAGAGGAGATAGGAAAGGAGAGGAGAGCGTCTCGTGCATGAGCCAGTGCAACTGTGCACCAGATGTTTGCAGGCTTCCCTTTCCGACTCCTCTCCTTCCTCCTTTCCTCCTCCACTGGTGAGGGAGGTGCAGCTTGAACAATGTGTGCCACGCGAACACGTCCCCCCTCTGAGGCATGTGCATTGTTCCTCCAACAGCCACAGCGCTGGGATATGTGATACATAAGCAAAGAGAGTGTCATTCAAGGGCAAGACAGCGGGAGGAGAATGGAAAACGGGGACGAAGGAAAAGAGTGGATGTTGCGGTGACTTGCTCTGCCTGTGAGGTCTAGTTTACTGTTTGTCTGTGTCCCTTAGGTTCTTCACACCGGCGCTTGCAGAAATGTGTGTGTGTGTGTGTGTGTGTGTGTGTGTTTGTGTGTTTGCGTGCGACCTCATCTGCTCGCAGCTGAAAGACTTTGAAGCCCACGGGAGAGCCGGCGGCCGCAGCAGCAGCAGTGGGCCTGGAGGTCTGGCAGACAGAGAGCGAAGGAGGTGCGGCCTGATTCCACTTTGACCCAAGTTATCTAAATATGAGGTGAGAAACCGCGACACCTCAAACTCGAGGTGAGACTCTAGTGAGAACTGTGAAATTCTTTGACGGCGTTTAAGGAGAAAAACAGATGACACTCTGCACCTGCATGATATCTGATTCCCTTTCAAAAACCTCATACAATAAACTTTTCCCTGGGATGTTACACCTGTCGGGGTTGGGGGAGCATCCAAGACTCCATTTGGACCATTGTGGCATGATCCAGATTCAGGTGGAGCTCTCCTGTAAAATCCTTAAGTGTATCGATTTCTGAGGCCGTAATCGCCAACTGAGGTCAGGGGTCAAACCGATGTCACATAACAACTGGACATCTCTGGCTGGTGGTCATAGGATCTTTCAGAGGATTCCCTTATAGTTGAATCTTACTTCAAAGGTCCCATCACAAGCTGTTGCCATCCATCCCTGTGAAGACACAGACCGTGTCCTGACTGTTGGAACTGCCCATAAAGGGAACAGTCGGGGATGGTTTGACCGTGTCATTGGCAGTATCAGCTCATATACTGCACTGTGGGGGGGTGGGGGGGGATGGCTCCCGTTTATGGGGGCAGGAGAACATGGAAACATTCCACTTCAGTACAGTACCGCCCCCCTTTCTTTCTCTCTCTCTCTCTCTCTCTCTCTCTCTCTCTCTCTCTCTCTCTCTCTCTCTCTCTCTCCTATATCT
>JAFBJT010001819.1:81328-154563 GCA_016785325.1 Chascanopsetta lugubris
CTCTCTCTCTCTCTCTCTCTCTCTCTCTCTCTCTCTCTCTCTCTCTCTCTCGCTCCTATATCCACTGTGCTGCTACTTTGTTTGTTAGAGCGCGTCTGGTTTTGATGGAGGATGTTGATGTCGGCACATATGCTGTATTTCCTCTGCCGGGTGGATGACGACAGAAGCCTCGTGCGCGCGGCCAATGCAAGCTGTTCTTTCCTACTCTTTGATAAGTGTGCAAATATATTCAGCATTTCAAACTTGTCATTCAGATTAACAGAAGAGTGTAAACACCCCCACCCTTCCCCCAGTCCTGGAAACTTGGATTTATTGGGGAAACACTTGCACAATTCGCAGCATTGTGAGTCAAACAAATAAGAGCACGGCTGCGTCTAATGTGTGTACATGAATCTACAAAAAGGCACTTCGGCAAAACCGCAAATGGTCCAAAGAGTGTGAAGGAGGAAAAAAAAATCACTCACACCCCTCCTCTTTCTTCCTGCTTGGAAAAGACCAGATGACAATAATGTGGAGTATGAAACCCCAGTGAGCACTGCTGACCCCTCCTCTTCCACCCCCCTCTCTCCCTCCCTCCCTCCCTCCACCCCCTGGTCTTTGAAAGGCCTCCACATGTTTATGGCTCATGCCTGTGGTATGACGATGGATTCTCCATATAAAAGCCAGCAGGATCATGGGGTGTTTCAGATATTGCTCTCGGAGGGCAGTTGCTGACAAAATGACAGCATCCATATTTATTTTGGTCAGAGAGCAGGGGCACTTAGTGGGAAGTTAATCAGAGAACCCCCACCCCTCGCCCCCACCCCCCTTCTGCCTTCTTCTACTGGGGGTTCCAGGATCCCCCCGCCGCCACCCCCAATAAGGAATGTACCCGGCACAGAGAACTCGCAGAGCCCACTTGGTAACGACTTTCTCTTCCGATGGAAGATTTAACACATTTGAAATGCACAAGGGGCAGAAAGCGAAACCCCCAAGTTTCGTTCGAGACGATCAGTATAAAGCAAATGTTGATGGCCTGTCCAGACGCGGGTCTAGATAATCAATTTTCATCTGGTTAGGAGGAGATATAAAACATAAGCGTGGAGACAGATGGAGAGGAAAAAGAATAATATACGGCTGGAGATATGGAGGCGGAATGGGACGGGATGGCTGAAACAGAACCTGTGTTAATTTGCGACTGTGACCGCAGGGGTGACCATAACTGCCATTGGCATTGGGAAGGAGCACCAGGCCAAGTCAATGACAGGTTGATGTGTCTTTCCTCTCCACTGCAGCACAGAGTAACGTTTCCAACTAACTCTCCATCGTCTCCTCATCAGCGTTTCACAGTCATGTGAATGTGTGTGTGTGTGTGGGGGGGGGGGGGGGGGGGGACTTTTATTTGTAATTTTCAAAAATCAGTGGCGGGAATCAGATCCTGGTCCAGATTCGGTGTCCAGAGCCAGAGCCGTTCAAAGAGAACAGTCAGGGTTACCTCCATGGCCTCCTCACCAGCTACTGTGTCAGCCCCTATGGAGCAGCCTTATTAAATGAAGATTAAGCCGTGGCTCCCCCAGTCACAACAGGCTGCAGTGTGAGGCTCACATAATCACTATGACAAGGCGGCTGCCAATTAGTGCTCTCTCCTCCCTTCCCTGGGAAAATGCTCCACGCTCAGCTCCCGCTGGCGGGAAGAACTGATCCGGATTGTCCGTGATATTACCCCCGGCCAGAGATCGCTGTTAATCACTGCCGCCATTCCACTGTGGCAGGAATCCGAGCAGGACCTGTCATCTGTGCACCAGCTCCTCCATCTGAATGTGGCGACTTCCAATAGAGCACACCCGGCAAACATTAATTGCAGTAATGAGGTAAGTACATGAAAGAACAGAGGTGCAAACCTCAAATGCGGATGACTTGGTGCACCAAGAGCACTTCTGTTGAGACAATATGCTCCATCAATTAACCTAGAGTTGGAAGCAGCTTCGCAGGCCTAATGCTAAAAGGCTACGTCTGACAAAAACACATCCAGAAATGTGTTTGGATGTTGGGTTTCTGTGCCAGAAACAGGCCAGACTCAGATGCCATCTTGCTGAGTGCGTAACTAAAATGAACGGCATCTTTCGCCAGAGCTTAAACTTCTTGGCCCGGTGAATATAAACAATCAAAAATTGTGTGTCACACGCTCGTACGCATGCGTGCGCCTCAAGCGCCCGCTTGCCAGAAATGGGAATTGTTTGGTGCGTTGAGCGGTACTTCCTCCAATCACTGTTGTTCTATGACTTTGCAGCAGCAGATGGTTCACAGACGGTGAGGAGCAGGAGGTCCACAGCACTGTGGATTCACCAGACAACCAGACTGACTTCCCCACAAGTCACAAAATCCTCCTTGAGGTCTGGATGGATCTTGGGCGGATCTGGGTTTACTATGGTCCCGGCACCAGACTGCCAGTAGCCTTAAACAAAGACTAGGAGCCTTCGGATTCCACGGTGTGGAAGAGGAACGAGGACGTTTTATCCTCTTCCTGGCACTTGCCACAGAATGTGACAAAAACGTGTTTATCCAAGGTTTCAGATTGATGGCAGCGGGAATGGACCAAACACGGTGACAAGGAGAGGCAGTTATCACAGTTACAATCTTAATACAAAGTGCACACAGAAGTTATGACAGTCAGTATTAGCGGTGGCTGGATCCAAACACTCAGATGACTGATGACTTGGCCTCGCCTGAGCTCTACAGTAGAAAGAGTTTCTCTGGTTACATATTGGAGATCAATACACCCACAAATGCCGGAGGCTGTCAAAGTACAGGTACATAACCTGACGGCCAAAGATAATCTCGTTGTGTTCCTCGCTGCCTGATCCTTCATTATGATTGTAAACTGAGCTGCAGTGTTATTGAAAAAACATGGTTCTATCAGTTCCAAAATTTGCTTAGCTATAAAGCTTTTATAACTCATAACTTCACATTGTAAAACTTCTGTTCTTGGTTAGGTGAGCTCAGGGGCCTACATGTACCTACGTATACCTACATCCACAAACCGAGCACGGATGCATGAAGCGTCCCAGCCATCTGTTTCCAGTCTTTTGTGCCATCGCAGAAAGCCGATTTGTAAAACTGTCAGAAATTAGCCCGGGTTGAAATGGTGCACTTGTGTTGGACTTCACTCCCACTTTAAATCCCAAATCATGGGATTACAATGATGAGAGAGTGGGGGGTTTCAAGGGCTTTAACATTTCACGTTGTTTACACAACATCTAATGTCACTGACGTGGCAGAGGCAGCTGTAATAGGGGGATTATGGTGGAGTGAGTGGGCGAAATAGGGCAAGAAGGGAGGAAAGCAACCCAGATGGATTGATAGGCAATGAAGGTCACAGAGTGAGAGAATTAAACTTTAGGCTGTTGGGAAATCTCTGTAGGGAATGACCTAATGGTATGGAGCTGTCAAGCTCCGTCCGTGTTATCATTCTCCTCACCTTTCCCTTGCTCCGCTCCCATCACTTCACAAGACACGAGAGGGGAAACACAGTCGGTCAGAGCTGATAGGGCCAGAACCGCTATTAATAAAGTCTCTTTATTGTTTAATTGCTCCTGGGAACAGAATGATAGAGGAGTATTTTATCATCTCATGGGCACAATGCAAACGCCTGATGCTGTCGGCCAAGCAGTCACAAGAACAGACTTTCTTATTCCGACAGAAATCGTCTAAATTATTCATTAAATTCAAGTCGCTGGCTGTATATTTCCTCCAAACCCGATAAAGCCAACATAGCACCCCTATATATATACTTTTCACCCATTAGCAACAATCCCAGAGGTCCTAATTAAGTGTTCAATGGCATGCTGCAGTCAAAATACTCGCTCTTTGAATCACCTCTCTCCAGCTCGACCAATGATCTTCTATTCATAAATGAATTTCAGGCACTCCTCCCATCTTTGTGCAGTTGCTAAAGACACACACACACACACACACACACACAAAACACGTTGCGACACCAGACCCAGTGCCGACATCTGACATGTTCAGACTGCATCCGGCTCGAATGAAGCCCTGCTGGGGCAGTATCTGAGGCGCCATGTTGGATCTCGATTGAACTACACACTAGGCCCTGTTTACCTGAAGGAACCCAATGTCCAGCAAGGGTGGAGAGCTCAAAGGGATCCTCAGCTGTGGGTGTTAACAATTCCTCTTTTGATGTAATAAAGGGGGAGAATTCTCAATTCTCAAGACTTAAGGGGACTGTTGGCCCGTGGCAGAGGTGTACGTCCCACAATAATCTATCCAACATGACACTGTGGTACAGAACAGTAA
Source organism: Chascanopsetta lugubris (assembly GCA_016785325.1). Classification (NCBI taxonomy): domain Eukaryota; kingdom Metazoa; phylum Chordata; class Actinopteri; order Pleuronectiformes; family Bothidae; genus Chascanopsetta; species Chascanopsetta lugubris. Next base: position 85,622 of record JAFBJT010001819.1, read on the forward strand.
ATGAATCATTAACAGTGTTTGCACTGATCAGCAGCACATCAGACACGGTTTACACGACCCGCCGTGTCTGCCTCACTCCTTCACATACATCATCTGGGCTTATATACTTTCTCTGCTCGTGTATGTTTGACTGAGGGATTAAATGTGTGCAGACACAGAAGGGGAAGAGACAAAGATCATCGATGTTGTCCTTGTGTGCCTCAGCTAAGCCGGGAGACGAGGATCCGTCACTGACATCCAGCGTAATTCAAATTCGTAGAAATGTAGAAATGCAAGCCACGGCGATGAGATAAGCATTGCCATAAATAGAGTATCACCTACTTGCTGCTTTCTCCTCTTTCCTGACTTCACTTAATCCACAGGATCTTTATGGTCCGCAGTTACATAATCCCGTGCCTGTCCTACACGCTGGTGTCTGGTGTCGGATAAATATGATAAAAATGTCAATTTCTGGACTGTCTTGAGTTCCAGGTCGTCATTATAAGCACTTTATATATTGTATTTATGTTTCTATCTGACTGCAAAATCCATGCATTGAGGTAACAGTTTTCTATTTAAAGATGATACTGTCTTGCCCTCAGGGCCTATAGTTACAAAGTCATTTGGAATTTTAAAGGATTCACTTCGTAGTGACCGCAACTCTATACTCAGCACGTCCTTGCACGTCCTTCCACCATTTTCCCAGTCACCTGTATCTGAGAGTGCGGCCCCTCCATCCATTAAAACTTGCTTTATCATCACTCACGGAGGGTGCTTATTTTACAATGTCGTCGGGCAAGGCTCGTACGACTGCGGGCTATTTTTCATGACTTCAGAGCCTCCCATTTTTACATCATATTTATTTGAACTGAAGAGTGTTGCATTTCACTAGCCGTGCCAAGTGGGGATTTTTCACTAGCAGTTGAGCATGACGTGTGTGTGTGTGAGTGGGGTCATTAATGATGCATGCTTAAGTCTGAAATGTAACAGGGAAACTTTTACACATAGCCTGTTATGACACAAATGAAGCCTGATCATCAGCAGAGACATGACAGTTAAAGGAGAGGTTTACAATGAGAGCAGCGCCAGGGAACAGTAGCCGGGAGGAAGATGGACGTGGGGTGGGGGGGGGCTAAAGAAAGGCCTGAAGAAAAATGGCTTTGCTACGCACTCAATTTAGCCCTTGCTACGACTTCCCATCAGTGGCTTCATGCTTCAGATAATTGACGGCAGTAACCATGCACAACAATGCCAAATTTTAATTAAAGAAGGTCATAAAGTTTCCTGGAAAAGGTCAAGCAGGCACAGGGAGGGAGAGGGGGGGGGCGGAGGGAGGGAGGGTGGGGGGGGGGGTTTCCCCTGACAAGGATTTAGGAGCTACATGTGCCATGGAATCACAGTTTCCAGCCCAGAGTGGAGGGTCTGAAATATGAGAAACTACCCACGTTTACTTCAAGTTTATTTACTCTTTCACCACTTTACTCGATGATCCTCTGATTCAACACTCCCCGGCCAAAAATGGAGAAAGGTCTGCGAGGTTTGAATATTTTCCTCCTTGTGTTAAACAATGTTTTTCCTCCTCTTTGACAGCCCGAATGATATCTGCCACTATAATTGCTTCCTTATTTGGTGAATTAAATATTTACACTTGGCCTATCCTAATCCGGAGTTTATGAGGGATGTGAAAGCACATTAAGGGGAAAGACATTTATTTTAAAAGCCCTGCTAACTGAGGCCATCACCTCAAATGGCGTGTTTGGACCGTCGGAGAGGAATGGTTTACTTCTTGAATAAAAAAATATTTCCCTTAGCTGCGTTCACACACAGAGAAATTCCAGATTTGACTTAATGGCCCCGACATCCACGCTGAGCGCACCGCAAATATCTCCCAAGCCGAGCGGAGGAAACAGAGGCGGCCATTGAGAAAACCTGCAGCTCTCGCTTTGAAGAATTCCACTGAGTGGAGTGGAGGGAGATGGGTGAGGTGGGGGTGGGGGTGGGAGGGGAGGGGGGTTATATACCTCAGAAAAAGAGCTGGCTCAAACTGAACCACCATGGAAAAACACTGATATTTCACACATGGAAACATCACCAGGCACCTCAAAGTCTAAGGCACCGGGTCCACGTGAGACAGGTGGAGCTGAGAGAGGGGAAAGGTGTTCTCCCGTGGGAGCAGTGGGCTGTTTTCTTTAATATTCCACAGAGTGGTGATACGTGACGGTTGCGTTGCGTGTGGACATTGTGTGTCTGTAACGTCCTTACCTCTCCTGCAGTGCCTCATGGCCATTTTGCACATCCTGGACTCAGCGATGGTGGGACACGGTATTGTGTCCTTGGGTGGTTTCTTTACAATGTGCCGCGTCCGGGTCTCCAGACCCCACTTGTAGCCGCAGGTTTTGTTTCTCCTGGTGCAGGCTCCCCACTCGCTCCACTGGCCCACCTCGCAGCCCTCTGCAGAGACGACAACAGTGAAACCACAGGGGCAACTCACAGACCCCAGGTCAGGCTTTAATACAGGGCTTTACTGAGACGCTGTAACCGCTTTGTGTGAGGTCCACGGCTGAGCGCTGATAGTCAACTGCTGGGTTGTGACCCAAAAGTGGGTCGCGGACCCATTAAAAGTTTCGAAAACAAATCCTGTGTTTTCAATTTGAGGGCGATTTTTTTTTATGCATCAGAGTGCCATCTCTCCTTAACAGTAGGTGGCGATGATGCCCTATAATCCGAATCGACACCTGCCATTTCACAGATAGAAGAAAACCAGCAATGTCTGTTTACATAATGCTAACCGACCATGGCTAAACATAACTACTAAACAGACATTATGGATTAATTTTTTAATACATTGAGGACAAAAGAGGGCAAACACCTCAGTGCAAAAGAAGTGCCATCATTAAAGGTGCAGTGTAAGATTTGGTGACCTCTACAGGTGAGGGAGATTTCAGTTGTCATCAAAACTCAAAAGATGTTTAGTACGTTCACATTTACAACTGTAAAAAACATGGCAGCCTCCATAGAGAGGACCCCCCCATGCAAATATACATTAATGGGCTCAATTTAGGGTGATGGAAAAAATAAAACATTTACATAATTACAAATTCATGAAAATGTTAAAATATTTTATAATATTTTTTAGAAGTGACACAAATGACCAACATTCTACACACTGCACCTTTCAGGGAGAATGGTGGGCCCTAAAACCAGAACAGTTGATTTTTTATAGAGGACTGTGACCAGGTGCGGATTGTTTACGCTTCCTTTTCATGTTTTGTACAAATCTGTGTTGTTCCACGTACCTCCGCACTCCATCGTGTCCTCCAGTGGAGCAAAGCCCTCGGGGCACTTGTCAAAGCAGCGCCCTTTGTGGAGGTAAAAACCAGGCTTGCACTTGGTGCAGAAGTCTTTACTGAAGCAGGACTCGCAGTTCTCTATCCTGCACCCTGGAGAAGGAGGAGGAGGAGGAAGAAGAAGAAGAAAGAGAGAGAGGAGATTCGTCAGGGTCTGAGCAAACCTCTCATCTGGAGTTGATCGAGTGCTAAGGGGTTTGGGGAAGGGGGTTCTTGAAAGGATTAGAACGTCTCTCCCCGCAAAAAAAGCAGTTGATGCCCTGTGAATCATTTCTCCCTGGGGGCTTAAGTATATTTCAGAAAACTTGTTTGCCTGACAGACTCTTTTTTCTTCCCCCCCCCCATCTTCCTGTTCATGTCTGTCTGGAGCGAGAAACTCCGCTGTGTGACAACACAACAGCACAGACTGTGAGGAATAGTGTCACACTGACCTCTTTCAACAACAGGGCTGGATCCAAACACACTTGCTCACATGGTTCCAACTAATGGCGGGGCTGCAACAGGAAGACTACATCTCATTAGGAGAAGAATAGTGTCCCTAATATGCAATGTCATCACTCCCCACCGGTGCAGCCTGTCTGTTTCCATAACCGGGGGGATTACGGGGTGGTCGGGGTTTCATTAAACGACGGCTGATGATCACAAAGTTGGCCAGCTGTCTGGATCCTTTCGGGTTTGGCGACGATATAAAAAGGTGGGGATGGGGGCAGGGTTAGGGCGGGGGAGGGGGGGGTGCATGCCAGACAAATGCTGATGCATTTAGACAGCACACACACACACACACACACACATACAACAGCACACTTATCCTCTCATGCCACGCCCTGCTGATGCTGCTGCTACACATGATACACAGTAAGTCGCAAAGAAAGGCCCGGTAATGTGTCATCAAGCTCCGACGCTCTACAAATAGCAGAGCGTCAGAGGGAGGCAAATTACAACAGCCACACCAACAGGGCGACACACAAGCCCACATGATTAGAAGGAGGCCGTCAGCACTGTCTAATTTATAACACTCCTCAGAAGCTCTATGTGGCCCTGTCTTGGCCCCTATTGGCTCCCAGTGTTGGGGAACCGCAACCTATAACCACCAGCTGGGTTATCTATCTATCTAGCTATCTATCTATCTATCCAGCTATCTATCTATCTATCCATCTATCTATCTATCTATCACTGAGGGTCTTCCCAGGTGGATGCATGATCTACTGCTATATGCTTGAGTTTACACAAGGTAGATAACATTGTGGATTCCTTCATGTGTTAACCTGTGCTACAGAGGCTGCTCCCGTATCCGTGACCCTCGCAAGGCCAGAGGAAGGGAAGGTTCTCACAATCACACCCCTTAATTACACCATCTCCAGCTAACCATCAGGCCTCCTCCTCGACATTCCTGCAAAACGAGGGGGTCCCTCCCCGCCTCACTTTGAACCCTAAAGTATGGCCTCTGCCCACTCACTCTGGTCTCACGCTTTCCCGACCAGTCTAAACAAACCATGGACACATACACACATTATGCACAAACACACACACATACCAATCAGATATGCCTGGAGATAAACTGCAATGAAGCTTTGTTCCACACAAATCATGTTGACTGTATTCTCGTGTCATGTTTTTGTTCAACTCATTCGTCTCATTTTCTCTTTGCTCTGTTGCTCCATTTTAATCTGCATCTCCATGTGTCTTGCTGCTGTGCACATTTTTGCTGTGTGTAAATATGTATCTTGAATCTGTCGGACTCCTGGCTTTGATATGGGACACTTCCAATACAGGGAGCGTGCAGGCCAGTAAATCATGAAGCTAATTTGAAAGCGACAAAGCCGCCTTTTATACTTCACACTTCCCAGGCCTGTCATCACCTGAGAGACTTTTAGCTCCCAAAACAAAACAAACATGGAGGGAGGGCAACAACATCTGGTAGCACTCATAAGCGCTGGGGCTGTTGTGCAATGCTGAGCTATTGACAGTAAATACCAATGACACAGATGTATCAAGATGGAAGGGTTCATTTTAAGCATCACTCTAGATGTTGCAGGCTCGGTTTTCTAAATAGAAGATAAGTAATAACGTCCCGATGTGAGACGAATGAGGTGGATGACACATCTGTACGGCACAATGGGGTTTAGAATGCAAAGGAGGCAAAGCTTTGGGGTCAGAGGTCATCAAGGAACGAGGTGGGTAGGAAGGGATCGCTAAGACACACATCCATCCCTCTGTCCCGTTATCTGACATAAAGGCTATCTGGGCCGGCGAGGGCTATCTCGGACACATGAGCAGCTCCCACATGCAAAATGGGATGCCGAGTCGATGGTCGGGCAGCTTCAGAAACAGATACAAGGGGAGCGGGTTCATTCTCCTGGCAGGATTAACCTCTGGACCACCTTTAAAGTCTTCATCTAGGTGCCTCAGGGAGACTAATGAGAAATAATGAGGTCATCAGATCCCACTGAAGGCCCGGTGTTCCCGGGACTTAAACGCATTATCATCATTATCTCCCCGACTGGCTCTGGCCAAGAGTTTTATTATGAACATGCGAGGAGGAGCCTTGTGTCTCGGCCGTCAAAGAGACTCCGACTTCTGCCCCCCCCCCCCCCCCCCCCGCCCCCGCCTCTCCTCTCTCCCCCCTTGTTTGTTTATTTCACCTGACACTTGAAATTCGAGGTTTGATCTCGTCAATTCACTTGATGCAGGTGTGCAACTCTCAAGTCAGCGGCTGCCGCTCCTCTACAGGCTGACCGCACCTTGTCTAATAGCTCCCTTTATCAAAGAGAATATTGACTGCGTAAAAGGGGAGAAGCCTAAGTGACTTTGAAATTTTATGAATGTCTCAAGTTCCAGACGGGGTCTCGAAAGTGACTTGAGCCGGAGATGGGCTGTGACAGACGACTCATCAATATACGGAGAGAGTCTCCTTGAGAAAGGTAAACAGACTCGATGTTGCACAGCGGGAGTGTCCATGTCATAAGACGGGCCTGGCAGAGAGACAGAGAGGAGGGGAAAACGAGCCTTCTTTTTTCCTATCCTTCGCCTCTTAGCTGAGCCGAACAGCTCCGACCTACTCTCTAGGCTCCGGGTTTGGCTGACATGGAAGCTCTGGCTTGCTCACTGCCACCCAGCCATGTCGTGTGGAGCTACGGATGGCAGGAGTTTGTGGCAAAGGCCAGAGCTTCCCCGACTCTCACTGGGCTGTTTTCTGGTTCCACAAGGGTGCTCGTCCGAGGCTGGGTACTGCCGAGCCGGTGTTCCCGTCAATCACCGTTGTCCGGAGAGAGATCGGGGATTGACAGATGTGTCTGCGAGCCCTCACACCTTCTCCTCTCCAAGGAATACAGTCCATGAGGATCTGCACTTGCATCTGCTCAGCCAGCTCCCACATGTACACGCAGACAGATCAAGCTGCAGACAGACAGCTCACACTACCGGCATGCATAATTATGCACTGTTTAGAAAAAGAACAACTCTGCATCTGGCTGTATTGTTATGGGAGCAGGGTTCTTGGACTGGTGGGTCCATTGTGTTGTCTGGCAAATGCGAAAATGCGGTTGCTAAAGTTGTGATGATTAAATGTCCCCCGGTAAAACTCGGCAGCCAAAAGCAACTGGTCTTTTTGTTGGTTAGACTGTGCAATGGAAATACCCACGAGCTCAGAATTAGAGCAAGGCAGGCAGGGTATGACTGAGAGACGTGGAGGTGCAGAGGGGAGAACTTTACACAGGCCCCATAAGGCCCATGATGCTCAGCTCTTATCCCTCTCCAATTTAACATATTTCCATAATGGGCTTTAAAACCCTAAACTATCTTGGAAATGACGCATCCAATCACCTTCCACTTCCAGACTTTATTACATGTGACAAACACAACAATGGGATCGGGTCACAGATTCCCTCAGACTGTGAAATGCAGTAAAAAAAATAAACGTTTTTGTCTTCGGGTGACCTCAGACAGAAGAGTCTCTGGTGGCACGTTACGCTGGCACTGATTGAGCAGCGCTATTTAAACCATGCTTCCAGGATATTGGCAATCTCAGGCCATGATTAGACTGGTTACTGGTTGGCAGCATGCATGTGGGGTTTCTACGCGCTGCAGTGGGAGGAGGAGGCAACCGGGGTTGGTGGCTGAGGTATGTGGGTGTATGTGCAGCAGTGGGGGGTCCGCAATACACCCCCTCAACCGCTGACCCTCTCAACGCCGCCTCCCTTATAATAGACAGCTCCAGTAGTCGTCTTTCAGCTCGTAACTCTCTCAGCCGCTGATGCAAAATGACAGAATATGCTTTGGCTCGGTAATGTATATTAAAAACCGAGGTATTATGAAATGTGACTGAGGCGAGAGCATGACTGCACCGCATTCACGCAGCATTGGCTGGAGCATAACGCGATACACTGTGCGATGGCTGCTACAAATCTTCCCCGCTGTGCGGTGGGTTGACACCCACAGACACTGGTGTGTGGGGCCTGTTCGGGGAGGCTGATAAGAAAGTCTGTATATACACATCAGAGGGTGTTGCAGCATAGGGTTCATGCCTCGTATCAACCGGTCTGCTGAAAGGAGGCCTTGCCAAGCACATACAGTAATATCTGGATGTACTATATGAAGCTATTATGCAATGAAAACGGCGGGCTAACGAACCAACAACATAATGGGAGTTAACACGCTGCGGCGGCAACCACAGCTGAAAGCCGACTGAAGTGTGGCTGCAAACGTGTTTCCAGTTACGTTTACGGAAAAGTGCATATCCCGTTGTTTTTGGATCTAATTATGGCGTTAGAGCAGCTAGCCTTAAATCTAACCTCCCTCATGTGAGGCGCAGCTCCTTAAGTACTCCTGAGAAATTAGTACGTTATGTATGTAGGGGTGGGGAGGGCATAACTTATTTTGCAAAATGACTGTACACTGGACTGCCTCTACTTCTTTTAAAGGTGCAATATTTATGACTCAGAGGTTGACTTATAATGACTAAAAAACAGTGTCTATGATACATGATTTACAGTATCAATTTCACAATGACACATGTGAACACTTAAAGGAACAGTTTGTTAGATTTTGGTCATTTTTGTCACTTCTGAAAATATTACAAAGCAGTTACATACTGACATTTTCATGAATTCATAATAATGTTAAAGTTTTATTTTTTCCATTACCCTAAAATGAGCCCATTACTGTACATTCATATGAGGAGGGAGTCCCTCTCTATGGAGGCCGCCATGTTTTTTCAGTAGTAAAGGTGCACTAAACATTTTTTGAGTTTGAATGACAACTGAGGTCCACCATAGGCTCTTCTGCATTCTCGGAAGTGTGAGGTGATGGATACAACAGGCAACTTCACCTCTGGGGGTCACCAAATCTTACACACTGCAACTTTAATATGACACATAGCTAATGGTTTGGGTCCATGATTGCTGAGAGACAGGTTTCATATATATGTATATTTTTTCTAAGCCTAGTTCATAAGATAAACACTAGATTTATATATATATATATATTTATTTTTTAAATGTGTCAATCATAAATCTCAAGGTGAAAAGGTGTATTCTTCCCAATCTGTGACTCCTCAATAGCCCCTTCACCAAAACCAAAAGTGAGGTTTGAGCCTTTAGCTTGTCTGGCCCATGTTTTCCTTCACCCAGGCAGTCCGCACACAAAAAAAATTCTTGAATGAGATAAGATCACACAGACAAACCCTGGTGTAATAATAAGCAGCTGCTCCCTAAGTGATTTCAGAGCCTGTGTTTAAAGAGCTCATGATAACAGAGGCATAATGCCACGTTCGAGGCCTCTCTGAAAACCGGGAGCACACAGCAAGATCTGACCACGTCGGCGGACCGAGGATCTCTTGCTGTTATCGGCCCGCTGTGCCCTTGAGCCCTCGCGTACCAGTTGGACTTTGTCGGCTCCCAAAGATCCACTGACCAGACAATTAGCTCCCGACCCAATAAAATATCCGTTTATGGAGGTCGGACACGAAGGCTTTAATGAAAATGACATGCGGAGCGCAGCTGAGAATGGGGGTCAAATAGGAAACTGGATTAGAGAGCCAGGGCTGAAGCAGCCATCACTTCAAAGTGGGCCTCGCTCAGAGATCTGATGCTACGTGACAATACAAGATGTTGCTCTATGAGCAGTTTAGGAGAAGGACTCAGATTAACTTGCCACACATCAGGTTCGGTTTAAGTCAAAATTCAGCCAGCACAGAGATAAAGCGGTTAGGATAGCGGGGTTAAAGTATAAAAGCAAAAAGAAAAGACTCTCTACCAGAGAACAAGATGTCTTTCTCTTCTAATTTTCTCTGAGTTATGAAAATAGGGTGAAATGACTGCGGAGCATTTAGGACTCTGCCTCTCATGTGGGGAGGATCTGATGAACATGCATATGTGGGAGAACAAAAGCATGCGGTGATTAAGTGTTTTGTTTGGCAGCAACCAATCAATACCAGCAGTGTGCTCAAAGACACTTAGACTTGTTAGAACTGCAGGAGATGAGCAGACCTCTGTGAGGTCATTAGCCTGAATGACACAGAGGACAACATCCCATCATAGCAAATCGAGTAGACTGAGTCGAATGACATTCTGATGTTCGGTACATTGCAAAGAGATCATGAAATCCCTCTTTCTTGAATCTGAGCCAGTGGAGCAAAAAATAACAATCCAGCCAATTGGATACAAAGTTTAAATCACACAATATTGAGGTTAGTGAGCTAACTGGGGTAGTTGTAGCTTGGGGGGGGGGGGGTTAGGGGGGGGGGGTTAGAGCAGCTGTCCTCTGACCGGAGGGTCGGAGATTCGATTCCCGCCTCACCCCTATCCTGTATGCTGAGGTGTCCTTGGGCAAGATACTGAACCCCACATCGTCCAATGTACTCATAGATTAAACAGTGCTGCAAATAGATGCACTGTATGAATGTTTGTGTGACTGGGTGAAGGGAACTGAAAAGTGCTTTGAGGCGCCATCAAGACTTGATACAGTGCTATATAAGTAAAGACCATTTACAACACACAATACAAATTCTATCGTAACCTTATAAGCCCAAACATCTTGGTAACTTCACAGCATTACAATCACAAGTAGGACCGAATTACTTTCAAAGAGCATTGCTAAAAATGTAATTACACCGCAATTACATGCTTACAACAAGCAACCATTAGTTTCGGATTAACCAGGGCGGCAGGGCTGGTTAAAACAAAACAATGCAAATCATTATATCAGGGACTATGGAGCTACTATATTGAAGAGGGCGCTTATTACACAGAATACACTTCACCCCCTGTTTGTCATGGAGACCCAATCTGGACTGTGCATCTCCAAGATTGGAAGGGCATATTGTTGTTGTTGAGATTGTGAAACAGTAACAGCAAACTTTTATTTTACATTTTTACTTTACATAGAGAAACAAACAGATGTGACCTATTTTCAGAATTTGGGATGTTAAATCAATGTTTTAGTAGCCTGTGTTTAAGAGGGCTCACAAGTCTACCCAGTCCATTCCCAATCATGAAATCATATCTTTGCCTTTACATATTGTTAGTTTTCATTTCAGGGATTTTAGTGCATTTGTCAGGAGTCTGGCTCAAGCAATCAAAGCAGTTCCCGTTCCTTTCTGTTTTCGTATGAAATCCTCAGCCAACACTTCGCACTCTATGTAAACCTATAACTCTCTCTCGCTCTGTATTAGAACATATCCCGTGTTAAAACAACACAGGGTGCCACATGTGGAGGAGAGGGAAATGTTTCATTAATTGGATTTTAGACTAATTCCACAAAAATCATGGGAACATGTCAAACTCTAAAGGCCTGCAATTTAAATGTTAAAAGACTGAAGAAAGGGTCTGTTTCAAGTTAGGAAACCAAAACAATGTGTTGCACAAAACAACATAGTGTAAAAAAACATAGTTTACATAAGGGTGAAAACTGGGTGCATGAAGAGTTTCATCCTATTTTCCTGCCTCGTAAATATGTGAAAAATCTTCAGGATTAATGCTTTGTTTTCCCTTATCTCGCTTTAATCAATGCATGGTCGTCAGAGGATCCGCACACTTGTGACTAGCTTTGTGTTCAAGGCCAAAATATAATGTGGTTGCCAAAAAATTACACTGTCTGGTGGCAGTCTCAATCCCAAAGCCCCTGCAGACAGTCTACGTAAGAAGTTAACTTCATGCCCTAATGCTAATATATAATCATCTCAAGTTGAAGTGATTTCGAACGACATTGCCAAAAGCCTCGTTTTTGTGTGTCGCTTCTTGATGTGACGGCATGAGCCGAGGGTTGTCGGGAGTCTCTTTGGTTGCTTCTGAACTTTCATTTCATGACTTCAGATATCTTTGCGCTTATATAGGATGTTATGTTAAAAGATAGTGGAGACATAAAATGAATTTTCAAAGCAAAAAAACCTCGCAAATCCCAATGGAGACAGAGCTAAGACCAAGTCTCAAACCCACCTGTATGAACCAAGTGACCTTCAAATTGCGAGGTACTAAGTCTGCCTCTTCTAGATCACGGCAATAAATCATGTATCGTGGGAAAGGGGGAAGCTGTCTATGTGTGTGTGTGCGTGTGTGTGTGTGTGTGTGTGTGGGGTGAAGATGGGGTAGTGAGAGAAGAGTGGAGACAGCTTACTGGAGCACATGTTGACTTCGGGGCTGCGCATGCCGTAGTATCCGGCCGGGCAGTCGTGGAGACACTCGCCGTACTGCCTCATCCTCTCCCTCCGCAGGAACAGGAAGAGTTTGGGCTGGCAGTTCACACAGCCGTTGTCCCTGGAGCACACCGAGCAGCCCTTACACGTGGGGTAGGCTCCATAGCTAGCTGCAGAGGAAATACAAGGGAGAAAACAGATAAGTTGGTGACATCATCTGAAGAGTACAGTAAGTGCCCCCTTCTTGATGTAGGGATCCATTGCCGTTAACCTTTGAGGGTAATCGGGAGCCAATCCCACTTGACCCTGGACACTTGAGCTAATCACTCTCACATTCACACCTTTAGTGGAGTCCTCGTTGAACCTAATCTGCATATATCTCAATTGTGGGAGGAGCTGGGAAAGAAAGCCCAGGCAGACCAACCCTGCTGGCTGAAACAGGATTAAAGGTCTGGAAGTCTCTTGGAGGGACGGAATGGTACTAACCCCCAAACCACCGCCATGCTGTCGTCCCTCCCTTTGAACGTTAATATCATGGAGGACAGATTGTATGTTGCTTTGCAGGACCATCTCCAATTGAATGATTATCATGTCTTGATCCTTTGTGCCAGCAGCGGGCGTTCCACATCTTAAATGATAAAGGTGCAGTGTGTAAGATTTGGTGACATCTAGTGGTGAAGTTGCATGTTGAATTCATCACGTCACCCTTTCGGGCAGGCAGGGGGAACCTATGTTAGACTTCTGTTGTCATTAAAACGCAAAACAATGTCCACTCTTGGTTGCTGTAAAAACATGGTGGCTGCCGTAAAGATTAATTTAAGGGAAATGGGAAGAAAAATACATCTAGGTGATTATGAAAATGTCAGATTGTAAGTATTTCGTAATATTTTTTCTACCAATAGAAGTGACAAAAATGACATTACACACTGCACCTTTAAGACGACACGATGTACAATCATCAATTTGAGCATTGCTCAAACTTCAACTGACTGAGGACCAGAGTATCCATATTTTTGTATTTCCAAAATGTGTAAGAAGTTGTTATTATTATTTGCATGTACAATCTGCAAGCCTAAGGGTATATCAGGCATGGTGGTCACCACAAAAACTTTCATGCCAGTCTTTGTCTCTAAGGCAATGTCTTAGCCCTTGTATATGTTCAATTTAATTTAGATACATAATACATGGTTAGGAAAACCTAGTTGTGTAAGAATAAGTAATATTCCACTGTGGGTCTGAGAGATCGTAGCATTTTTAAAATATGGGTTATTGCTGTCGTTAGCATTTGCCAAGGCCACACTGGAAAAATGCATCCAACCCGGTGGTTCACAGGACTGTTTATCCTGCAGCAGAAGAGGAGAACACTTTTAACAGTGTCGTGTCATCACTCATCTGCCTCGACCCCAACTTCACCCGATGACAGGAACAGAGTGAACTCGAGACAACAGTCATGACTGTAGGAGGGCCGACCAGAACAAAACAAACCCAGCACAAGCGTAAAACCCCAAACAACCATAATAGATATATCAGCAGGATATTCTCTAATTCATAGTAAATATGTCAGTTTCCAAAATTTGTCGTTCATGCAAACTCCAGTTCCCCTCTTCGACATCCGAGAGCTGATTTGTGAAAAAAAAAAAAAAAGTGACTATTGCTTCAATGCCGGTCGGCGCTGGCCTCCTGAACCGTTGTGTTGAGACAGACGATGAAAGCCCCCAAAAACCTCAGTGGCTCTGGCCTCGGCTCGAGTTGCCTGAGGAGGACAAAGACGCCAGTAGAAAGACAGTCCATTCCACAGTAAGTGACTCGCAGAGTAAACTCCTTAGCGTCGCGTTTACAGGAAAATGTCCTCGGGGCGAATCCAATCTCCCCAAAGGAGAGACACTTGGATTAATGTAAGCCAAGTCTTAAGGATCACAAAGCAGGGAGGGGGGAACAGCGACCTACCACCACGCTAACTCAAACACTGCAGTGTACTGTATTTCACTGGACACAACTCTGAGAGACAGAGCAGACCATGCTCTGCTTTACTGGCTGTGGATCGTCTTCAACTGTCCAACACAGGCCTTGCCAAGCGGCGCTCATTCTCCTGAAGCCGGGGTGGATGTAAGTAAGATTAAGTGCTAATCGGAACGTGTCTGGGACGGTCTTTAGGGATGAGGTGTACAGCGACACCCCATTGATCACAGCAGCGCCGGGGATGTGCACTCACGAGCCTATTCATCACGCACACACACTGGCGATTGTTCGCCTCCGAGTCGACACTGAGAAATGAAATCCCCCCGAAGTAACGAGTCTTTTTTGGCTCGTGTAACTTTCAGATGGAAAATTGTGTCCGATGTTCAACTGTCAATCCGGTGTCAGAAGTATTATTTCTTAATTCAGGAGTTAGAGTTCATCTCTCATCACAGCATCATTGGATCCACATGGTTTAGTAGAGTTCGACGTAGTATATGAAATGTCGTTTTTCAATAATGTCAATGAGACATATCCATATATTAATAAATACAGTAACTGTCACCTAACTTCACTGAGATAAGTTGTTAAAGCTGTATGTAAGTGTTTCTCTTTGCCGTCAGGTAACACACACACACACACACACACACACACACACAAACAGAATTACTCAAACATGTCTCACATTTCACTCTGTCAGTCCTTCCATTCAGTAAAACTCAGACCAAACCTCAATACTTAACCGTACGACTCTGTCAAACCTATGGTCTGGATGTGTTTACAGCAAACTGACATTCTCATTAACTCGGTCGCGTTTGCTTGGCGTGCCCTCGCCAAACCTGAACACAACACCGAAGAGGAGACTTGGCTGTACTGGTGCGGAGCTGACAGACAGGGAAGCTCTAGCTCATCCCTGACTATTAAGAGTATGCAAATAATACTATCCAAACAATAATACAAAAATAAAATATGGGGTTGCGGTCATCTAAGATCACCGGCCCGGTCAATCAACGCTGAAATTACGGGCGGTGAAAAGCTCCCTTCGTGGGTCTGGCTTGGAGATCGTGGTCGGTACTTGTTGTTAGATATTTGTTTTGCTGGTTGCTAAACTCTGATGAACGCACACATCCCAACACAACCAGTGGGTTAGAGAGAAAGAAGGCTGTGTATGGTGGAAGGGAAACTCTACTCGGTGTTGATCTCTGCGTGTCAATGGAAAGCTTTGGAGGTTCAGGCCACAGGTATGTCAGGAAGGGGGCTACAATTCACAGCGTCTGGGAGCAGTGCTGTCCAACTCACGTCCTACACCACCGACATCACGTCATGTCGACTGCCAGGTGGTTTAGGAAAACGCCATTTACTCTAATGAATCCAAAGAAATACAAAAGTGGCCCCTCGCAGCAATTGTGAGAGGCTAATGTGTCAAAACGTTGATGTCGGCGTGCTTCGTTGACATGAAAATTGAAGGCCATTCACCAATGTGGTTGGTAGTCATTTTTTTAAGTGGCATCAAAGAAGGAAAAATCAAAGGAGATTCAGTTTGAAGTCTGAGCAGATCACTGCCACTTCATGTTAGCATGCCAAGTGGGTTTTTGTTTTGTCCGTCCAAATGCCAACCAAGTCTCAAACCCTCCACAGCTCCGCCGTCTCTTACCCCACAAATCACACGGAGCTTTGACTGCTTCCTTCTTGTGGGGTTCCCTTCTGTCAATCACACTAAACCTGGAGTGACCCCAACGTGTGCAAAAGCCACACTATGGGATTATAGATGCCAGGTTTGCGAGACATGTTGACATGCATGAGGTTGGAGGAACGTGCACATGTCAATTGGGGCCAGTGCCACTCCCAGCATGTAACCGGCTAATGTCGTTTACTGTTTCAACCGCAGAATTCCGCAGAATAGGTGAAACAAAACAAATCCACACTTACCATTTCTGACATCTTTCTGAGGGTCTCTCTGATCCTACAGTGTTGTATTTAGTGCACGTGGACATGAGTGTGAAGAGGCCACAACATGGACGTATCAAAGCCTGTGTCAAACTGCAGCTCTTCATTCATCCTCTCCCACATCAGCTTTGTATTGAGACTCCAAATGTGCATGTGAAAGTGTACCTAATACTTGTGTTTGAAAACAACATGTAGACACTTTTTCACTATTGGATGAGGTTAGATGAGGTTCAAACTTTGGAATGCACCTGCATCAGTTTTCAAAATCTCCAACTGTCTCCAGCTCTACTTTGCATAAAAGATGTAAAAGAGAAAAGTAATATTATGTTGTTCCCATGCGTCAAACTATTCATTTGCATTCTATTGTGGACCTGAATATGTATATATATACATATATATGTCTGTGTGTGTGTGTGTGTGTGTGTGCGTGTGTGTGTGTGTGTATGTGCTGGGCTTGATTGCATGGTGATGAGCTGCAGGTGATTATCATCAGGCGAGTGTGAGCAGGTGTGAGGAGTGAGCAGAGCAGTGACAGGGCAGACTGTGAATATTCATAATCCATGTTCTATTGGCCTTGCGTGCACAATACTCCCCGATACATCAGATAACGTCCTACATTCACGTACAACATGTAAACAATAGCATGTTTGGATCGCAGTGCTTTTTACTCTATATACTTGAGCGCCACTCAAGAGCAATTAGGGCGGCAGCGAAAGCCCAAACCCAGGTATGTTTTTATGAGTCCAAAGCAAGCGTGACAGACGGCGCTCGGGGGGAAGGGGAGGGTGGGCGCTGCCAAAATCCTCCATATATACACGAGGGGCTCCACCCATGGTCAGAAAACTTCCTGCTCTCCGTTCACCTCCCGTTCCCCATGAAATCATTCACATTGACCCATTCAAGCTCTCTGCAACCCGAAACCCTAACAAGGCAAATTGTACACAATTTTTTTTCTGTTTCTCTTTAGAGATGTACTCTGAAAAACAAGAGAACACGGGGGCTTCAAAGAGGTGGAGCTTTTGCACACACAAAAAAACACATTCTAGGGCCCGTGCTTCTGAAAGCAGATACTTAGCAACTATTTTCAAGTCCTGAAATTCACCAACTGAATTTCATTTAATAGACAAATAACACATTGATATGACAATTGCATCAGAAGTTGATGATAGCTCCTTGAATCCAGCTGAGTCGTGTTGTCTGAGAAGGAAAAATCCTTCCAAGTCTCTGACTTGACACCGGACAATAAAAGCCTTTGGTGAGTGTTAAAACAAGTGTTATAACATATCTTGTTGGATATGAACTCAAACTGGGAACATTGACACAGGACCCCAAATGGAGGAAAGGACCGTGACACTGCAGCCAATCACAAACAGGAGCAGTCAAGAGTCAAGAGCTTCGACTAGAACACAAGCGTTTCTATTCCAACGGTTCCCCTCCATTTCTCCAAGGGCCCCTGGTATGTAAATCTAATTTAATAACGAGTGAATGCAACTAACCAGCAGCCGCACTGTCCATTGTTACAGTACAGCACACATGACAAAGTTTGGTATCGTCAAGTAACAGGAAGAAAACAAAGTCGTTCCCTTCATTCACTAACTCTAAAAGTCATATGGGGGAGAGAGGCTGCGATGACAAACCTCAGGTTTTAGAGTTACATGGCAGCAGCAGGTCAGGGAGCTTTGTGCTCTCATGTGGAAAGCATCACAGAATTATACTCTGTCCTCGTGGCACTGAGACAATTATTGTTTATTGTCCACCTCGCTTGTTTCCCCCCTAAATGATGGTATAAGCTTTCTGCTGCACCACTTCTGTGGAAAAGGAGACGGATCGGGAGAAGGAGAGGGCAGATATGGGACGGGGGGGGGGCATTGGAGGTAACGGCCAAATGGTGCTGGACTGAGCCTTAAACTACGTTTTCATTCAGGGTGGCAAACAATGACAGGGACACGTACAACAGCTTGTGCTAGTAACCATCCCTCATTGTGATTACACGAAGCTGGAGAAAATGAGCAGTGTACGTCTAGAACGCAGACTTTGAAAAATAGATAATATAATATACAGTAAATCTGTGGAAAGTGTAGAGCATGTTCAAAACATACAGAGCTGTGAATTCTGCCCAATTCCCTGCCTGGCGTTTACAGCTGCATATGTATGTAAATATATACATATATATTCTATTCTATTCTATTCTATCATGTTGACATTAACATGATAATTAGGTCGTTCAAACTGAGTCGAACGTAATTTAGTCAATTAAAAAGATTCTCCTCTAGAGCTTGTATACTGGGACATGGGGACTACTTCAATTTAAAGAGCTATTCCACTTATAACCACAGTGCTTCATTTAATTGTGCATGTAAACAAAATGACTTGTTTATCAGGTTCCTGTCACATCACCTCATTCCAGAAGACATCCAGCTTTAAACTCAGCAATCAGTATAGATCAATTATAAGTGTTGTTGATCCTATTATCATTTTTAACAGCTGTTTGAAGGAGTACAAATATGATTTGAACAACAAATCTGCATCCGACAACCAAACCCTTCCTGTTTACACGGGAACTGAAATAAAAATGTGAAAGGAGATCATATGATTTAGAAAAATGCTGTTTTCAATCACAAGTGTAGTGTTATTGGCTGTGGCCCTGTAAGTAGAAGCAGCAGCAGCAGCAGCAGCAGCAGCCACTCTCTGGATCTTTGTTCAAACCACCCCAGGCAGTCAGGTTTTACACTGTGTAGCTGTAAAAAGAGCAGCAGAGCCAACCGTGTCAACGCTAGCACCCGCAGTTCACCAGCTGTTGTAACGTCTCGACATTGTTTGAGCTCATTAAAGAAAGCCGGTGCGTGGAAAATGACATCAAACCCCTTGACGCTTTTCAGGCACATGACTGTATTTGTCCTGGAAGTGGAAGTCACACTCGGTTCAGAAGTTGTGGAAGAGGAAAAAAAAACAAAACAAAAAAAAACACAAGAGGGGTGAGTGTTGGGGTGTGGGTACATGGGGCCTGTGTGCGCTGAAGGCACATTTCTGTTCCAATTTAGCAGAAAATATGTTGGACCTGCCTCCGACTCCTTTACAGCTGGAAATGGTCAGGTTTTAGGATCAACATTTTTTTTTTTTTTTTTACTTGAACGGATCATACTGTAAGCACATGTTTATAATTTAGGACAGTCCTGCTGCATATAATGATTTTGCAGCATGAGTCTGAGCAAACACATTCGCTGTCAGACGTATTCGATCAGGGCCGGAGGAGCGCCGGGGTCGCTGCCACACAGATCCACCAATGCAGGGCGAGGACTCGTACCCTCACTTGAAAGGGTGGCAGTTTCACTGAATGGCTAAAACAGGCACCTGGAAAATGGTTGGCCAATTTCAAAGCTACGTTTTATTTTATTTTTTTAGTGCACGATAAAACATAAGCGCGGGCGTAATTTACTTTGCTGTGTGTCAACAGGTTGAGCAGGTGAGAGGACGGAATGGTCGGGCCGCCACATGAAACACGGGCAAAGAGGTGGCTGACGTCACGTCTGACCCAGGGAGCGGGCAGTGATCGCCGCCCCTCTGAACATGTGGTCGACAACCTGGTGCACCCTCCACCCATCTGTCCCACTGAGCTCATCACAGGTCTGAGTCCACATGAAGGGACCGGGCATAGGCCTGCTTCCTGATTATTAATATCTTTATGATGGATGTGCTGGGTCACATCCCACATCTGGATCCCATGATGTGAGAACGACCTCGTAGAAATTGGGTGACCCCGCCAACCGAATCGAACGGACCCCGATTGGACACTTTGACCCTAAGGACATGTGACCGGGACGGAAAGCTCCACGGTCACACGTGGGGGGAGGATGACCTTGATGTGGCGTCCAAGTCAGAGAATTGCCCCTCGACTGCGGCTTTGTGGCCCCGTTAAATATTTTTCAGACCGGGCCCGACGCTGAAAACAAGCGAATATCTGTTCAGTCGGCGTCCAAATTATTTAAACGTCGCAGCCGAAGGGGAAAAAATCCACTTGAAAATAGCTGAGTCATGATGTATTCATGGTCTTTGTGTCTGATGTGTTTATGGCAGAGCCATGAAGTGGTCACAGCAACGTATAGTGCAAACTTCATGAGAATGTAACGACGGGAATATCCCCGAACTGAGCGGGATCCTCTCTCTCTCTCTCTCTCTCTCTCTCTCTCTCTCTCTCTCTCCCTCTCTCTCTCTCTCTTTCGCTCTCTCTCTCTCACGTGAGGCGGAGCAATCCCACCGCCGCACACACATCAAGACTAAAAACCAATATATGTTCGCATCCCAGCTCTGTGTTCCTTGAAGACAAATTCATCCTGGCACTTCCTGCTGAGTTGCACAGGTCACCATGACTCGGCATCTGTCTCTGATTCTCCGGCTGATGCGCACTTCACTGTAAAACACCGCGGTTGGATAACGCAGGTGTACACGGCAGCTTTATTCAACACCCTGAGGAACGGAGGCGCAATGGGAGGAGCGTCGAGGACGGGGGGCGGGCCTCTGAGAAGACCAGCATGTGTTTTATGTTTCTTGCCAGCTTTTCTTCCCTTCCCCTCCCCTCGCCCATCTTTGTTCTCTCTATCAAAGAATTATGACGAGGCTCTTGCAAAACGCCACCATAAATTCCAAGTTATCTTTTCGGAGGTGCCGTCCACCAACGCAAGATCGGGGATCATTGTGTGTTTTAATGGACACAAATGGACACACTCGCTCAGTGATGAGACAATGACATGATTTCTGAACCCGATGAATTATGGCTCACTGTTGAAATTTGTGCCAAAAACACACTGACCTTTAACTGCAAAACTATTTGGAGTGTAATAAATCGTCATGAGAGTCCAGACATGATGCATTCCACATTTGGAAACTATTACTTAAACTATCGAGGAGGTGTTTGCAAAATACAGTACAGTGGCTTTTTCAGGAAATTCAGCTTTGGCCACCATTGGCCACCCCTGGCTCCGCCCCTGATCGGTTCCATAAAGCCAACAAACTTAAAAATGTAGAAGCAAACTATTGCTGCAGCATAGATCTGCAGATGAGAGGTTTTACGTTACGTATAGATAAAACAATATTTTAGTCATATCTCATCTGTGTCCATAAAGAACCCATCTGTTATTCCTGACAAGCTCCTGAAAGGGACCAATCAAACCTGTGGCCGGAAGATGAAACATAAGCGGCACACTCAAAGTGGGAAACGAGCCCTGAGAGAGTGGGGAAGGGTGGGAACTTTGAATTTTTCAAAATTTTCACTTCCCTCACATCCAGTCGGGCTGTGGGAGAAATGTGTTTTCCCTTCAGAACAGGAGGATGGAGGATGGAGGAGGAGGAGGAGGAGGAGGAGGAGGGGGTGGAGAAAAAAGGTGGAGTAGCTCAGATTAGGCCACATGTTGGTAATTTATCACACATAAACCTCACACCTAATTTTCACACCTGTAGCTCAATGTGCTGGAAAGTCTAGTAATTCACCCATTCACACACACACACACACACACACACACACACACACACACGCACACACACAAAGACACACACAGATTGCTGAGTGGGACTGTGGGAGGAGGACACAGCGGGCGAGGACTTGTATAGTTGGGGGCATGCTTGGCATATTTGCACCCCGAGCATGATATCTTAGGGCCCCCCAACCCAACCTGTGCCCCCCCCCCCCTTCTACCTTCCCCCATTTGTCATCACCTTGACTAAACTCATCCTGATCTCCGGCTCTCACATGTGAAACAAAAAAAAAAAGAACGAAAAAAGAGTTGGACAGGGATTTTTCATACTTGCCAGGAAGCTCAATGTACAGTCCACGCACCTCCAGATGGGGAGATACTCATCTCTCGCTGAGGTGTCACGGAAAAACACAGATTTTTTAAAAAGTCAAAAGAAAAATGTGAAATGTTTCCACAAATAACACCTATTTTATTGCTTCCTGTCAGTAAGAGTGAGAGAGGAAGTGGCCAAATCTTTCCCTTGATTAAATTAAAGTAAAGAGCATTAAATCACCGGGAGTGAGCATATGCTTTCAGATGGGTTAAACAATCGTATCAGAGTGATTGGGAACAGAGATATACATTTAACTCAGTTGTTGTGCACCTGCTGGTGTCCATGAGATGTGGTTGGTGGGACATTGGTGAAGGTCAGTCAAAGTTAGATGTGAAGGATCTAGTGACATGTACTGGTGGAGTTGCACATTGCAGCTGAATACGCCTGATCTGCAGCCTTCCCTTCAGAGGATTTAGGAGAAGCCTAGGTGGCCATCCGTTACCATTCAAACTCAAAAGGTGTTAAACGTGTCCACTCTGGGCAACTGTACAAACGTGCATATACACTACTGATGAAGGGCTCATCAAAGAGTGTTGATTCTTTGAACTTTCAGTTTCAGGTGATTACTCCTATTGATTTTGTAACTCTTGTTACGATCGTTGTACCGTAAAGCAGTGATTCTCAACTGGTGGGTCGTAGATCCATTTTCTGTTGGTCGTGGAACTTTTGGGGGGGGGGGGGGGTGGGGGGGGGGTCTCGCATTTTTATTTTGAAGGGGACTTTTCATGCATCAGAGTGCCGTCTATTCACACTCCTTAACAGCAAGTGGCGATGATGCCCTGTAATGCTAATAGATTCCCACCGTTTCACAGGTAGAAGAAAACCAGCAACGTTTGTTCACATATGCTAATTGAACATGATGAAATATGAGTATGACTCCGACTTGTCCACAATTCATTACATTTGAAAAATTGTCTAGATTGGGGTCACGGCTCGTCATTAAAGGGTCATGGTGGGTCCCGAAACCAGAGCAGTTGAGAACCACCATCGTGAAGCACCATTAGGGGCCATACAGACAGAACAAGTCACTTACTATCATTCCGTGTCTTGCAGACCGATCTCGAACGTGCAGGACAGGACCGTCTGCCGCAAAGCTTCACCTCATTAACCCTTTAACTAGACACAACGTCACACTCCCTCCTGCCCGCAGAGGCCTGCAGGGAGATCTGAGGTGATCACCAGGGTCAAAAGTGGAGCGCTCCACAGGGGACAGATGGCAAGGACCTGGTCTCACTTTCACACATGGTGCCTGCCACAGAAAACACTCCTAAACATCAAAGCATGATTTCCTCTACGACCACCCCCCCCCCCCTCCAAAACAAAGGGGCTGGATCCAATATCTACATCACATTTTTCTTGGGAAAAGAACGCAAGCACGCTGCCTCAAGCTGGATACAAACAGCCAGAGCAGTATTTGACCATCACGGCTGATGGAGGGTGAAATTTTAGAATAATACTTTTCATGTGAAGCTCCAATATTTTGTCCTATGGCAGAGATAGATGTTATTTTTCATAGTCCATCCGGACGCACTCCAGCAGGTGTCTGGCTCACGTCCGCTCATGTGTTCTCACACCACCACCTGAACCGCACCTGAATGGCTGGCACTGGCCCCAAGCCTCCTAAGCAGGAACCGGCTTGCTTTGGCTCCGGAAGGCCTCCCCTCAGCCGCCCAGGAATACTCTTTTCTATGGTTCCCATTGAGGGAGAGCTGGAGCAAATGTTTTCATAAGGCATTGGGGCTGAAGGGGGGGGGGGGGGGGGGGCCAGGGCCAGGGGGGGGGGGGGGGGGGGGGGCCAGGACAGAGCACATGAGGTAAAATGAAAATCTGTGTAGAGCTGTGACACAAAATTAATTTCCTCTCTGTTAAAGCACTGTATGATGATGCTGGGCGCTGAAATATAATATGATGCCAGAAGAAGGGGAAAAAAATAGAGCGTTGGAATGTAGGTGAGCTCGAGTCTCACAGAGGTGTTAGATGTTGCGATAAGAACAAAAAAATTGGACCAAAAGGTATAAAAAAAACCCAAATCTCTGGGTGGCAGCGGGGGTTGCACAGTGTATGATTTCATGCATGGAGCTGTCTTGTGTCTACATGCCGCCGTGTTTACGGCTACAAACGAACTGCAAATTGGGTTGTCATGAATTGGCCGCTGTTCCTACAGAGTTCCCGGGATGTGCCAAGCAGCTATGCAATAACAACCAAAGGCTGTGTTCTCTTATTATTCTCCTCGAATGACCTTTAACCTTTCAAGCTCCACATACTCTTTAGCTATGAATATGCATGTGTGTGTGTGTGTGAGTGTGTGTGTGTGTGTGTGTGTGTGTGTGTGTTCGTAGTCTCTGATGATGATAACCAGCCTCCCCATCGTCCATTACACTCGGCTACTGTCCATTACTGCGCCGAGCCGGTTCCATCTCTAAAGCCATTAGCTGGTAAACATGTAAACTACATGTGACCCCTGTCTTTGGTTTACCTAGAAGTTATGACTCCTGCCGGTGACAGCTGTTTACACAGCTAAGGCCGTCGCTCCTGAGCCCTGGCCCCGGTCCAAATCAAATAATATCCAGTTAAAGGAGAAGTCAGCCAAGATGTAATACAAGTGCCCGAGCATAAGGGGGGAAAGAAAGAGGGAAGGAATCTGAGAAATGTTAATGGATTTCTTCTTTTTTTCTCTTTAAGCTTTATACTTTTCTGTCTCTACCACAGTCGTGTGGGTCTGAAAACAAGATGAGTGAAAAACCCTAATGGGCAAAAGAGAAGTCACCACAATTGATGTGCTCGCTGACAAAGCTCGGCGTGACAAAAATGCGCCGCGTTAAAAATCATAACACTCCTTCACAAATTTCGGGCCCCCGCAATTAGACCTCACTGTCTGTGCATGTGAGTTCCTGGGGCTGGATGTTGCCTTTGGCACGGAGCGGAGCGCAAAACAACTACATGGGATTAAGTCAACACAGACATCGACAAAGAGGCAAACAACAAAAACAACAACAAAAGACCACAACCACACAACAGCTGGGACAGCTGTGGGTGTGTTTCCACTGGAACAGGGCTGGGCCCATGAGCTCTGGTGGAGTGGCAGGGAACCATCTTGGCTCCGGGGGAACGCATTACGGCTCATATGCATTCGGTGACAGGTGATGAGAAGCATGAGCCAGTGTGCGCGACTGACAGGTGGCAAAGGTTCAATCCGGTGAACTGTGACCTGGGAGGAGTGAAAACGCTCTCATGGCCACCAATTACACCCACCTCTTATTCATACTTCCTTTAGATTGCCGCCTCGATTTTCCATCTGTCCATTCATTAGCTATATTTCCTATGGAGGGCGCGGGCGAGCCAAGCACATCCACTGTAGGGGGAGGGGCTGTGTGCAACTGGACGGGTCACTATGAGTCTATCACAAGTTTAATTGCTGGAATAAAACGCCTGCAAAAGGCAAAGACCCTTCGCCAACCTGCACGTGTGCGTGACGCATTAAACGAACATGAAGGGACCTGAGTCACTGACCCCAACTGCCTCTTGCGTTTGTTTTTTTTCCCTGACCCATTTATTCATGTCTTTCCTTTCATTTGTCACAATGTCTGCTGGCCAGTTCCCTTACAAGCCGCCATTCGAGAAAACCATAAGCTGTAATTGGATTGACAAGATGTTGGACCCACCCACGAGAGGCTGATTGTGAGAGGCGTCAGCAAGGCCGCCGTTCAGTCTGGCTGCGTTCGCGCCATGAAAGAAAATCCCAGCATCTTCGGTCGAAATTCAGCAGCGTTGGACACAATCAATCTCCAACGTGAAGGAGGAGAAATCAATGCTTTTGTATTCAGAACAGATCCAATGGGCACAGCATGTGCTGCGGTGTTGTTGTCATCACCCACCACCAGGGAATCATCATCAATCATTGATATGGATCATTTTAAAGAACATGGAGATGCAATGCCAGTAAAGAGACCAACCATAGATGGTGATGCTTTCGCAGTGTTTTATAAAGTGGTGGTTGCTAACAAGATGGGAACCACTTCCAATGGTCATAGTTTGTCACTAGCCTGATGTTAGCATTTTAGTCCTGACAATATCATTTATGTTTCAAAAACCACCAAAGTGCTGTGTTTCACCAATCATCCAAAAAACAAATGCAACAAAGCCTTTAGACGTGTTGCTATGGAAACCAGTACCTTGGGGAAGCCCACAAAATATCTTCATCCCTTTGGCGCTCAATGTAAACAAAACATTTTATGGCAAATGGCAATTTGTTATCTATATGGGGCAAAACTATCTTACCAGGTCAGACCAATGCTGCCATTTTCCCTCGTTATCTCTTGTAACAATATGTGTCTTCACTGGTTCTATATCATCCATAAAGTTGTTACTGTCCACACAGACAATCAGGCCTCAGTTCTACGCTTTTCTGACTCTTGCGTGAAAACCTCTGTTTCACCCTTCTCTTCGTATTTTTACTTCGTCTTCACTCTTTATACCCGTCACTCAAAATCCGTGGCGTGTCAGAGCGGCGGCTATAGCGTGTGCACCTGTAACCATACGCAATCCTGTGGGCGACGCTGCGAGAAGAAGCGAAACCAAATTCCTGAGGCCGCCCCATTCTTTTGAATCCACACCAGAATGGCTCGGGTTCTTGCCCTTCTTCAATCCCATACCACATCCTTCCAGCAAAGCTCTGTGGTGATCTGTCCAGTAGGTTTCCATAATCCTGCTAATTATCTCGCACACACAGTGAAAACATGACCTCCTTGGTGGAAGTAATAACGTAGGTTTAAACATTTATAACCTACAGCCATGTTACCTGGGAGACTCGGAGGGAATGTGAGGTTGAGGCAGAGGTCAGCTCATTTTCCCAGTGAAGAAGAGTCAAAGCGGAAAACCGTGCACGAAGTGAAAATAACACCTATCGTATCACACACTTTCGCTTGCATCATGTGACCGATCAAACATTCTATCGCCGTGATTTGATGACAGTCTGATGCTCCGTCTACTCTCGCTCCCTCTGTCCACATAAATCTGCAGGGGCTGACCCTCAGAGACCCCTTTACATCTGACATGCACGCTATGTCACCACCCCCGCCCCTCGCTCTGCATCCTCCTCGCCCTCCCCACAGCGGGTGTCAGGGAGACAATGAGCTCAGCACCGAGGCCCTGTAATGACTCCCAGCCTCGCTCCCTGATTAAAAACACACCGGGTGCTTCTGTACTTCGCAGGCAGCCGAGGGCCTCTCCCCTTGGTCGGCACCGCGGGGCCCCGAGAGCTATACAAAGGGCCAACCCGGCCCTCCGTGCGGCTCCGTGCCCAATCCAAATAAAGAGATCCCATGTAGGCCCGCTTGTCCCGACTAGTCCGAGCCCAGTTCCAGAACCCTCACACAAGCCGTGAGGAAATGCGCCACGGGGGAAAGGTGCTCCTTGCTTTTCCTATTTGTAAAGTTATCCGTAAATATCTGCTGTTCCTCCACAGATGGACACGGATCATTAGACATTTGGAATGTTACCTAAAGCATCTGTACTTTTCCACATTTGCACTTGGCAAATAACAAGAGAGCTCCGCCGAGAGAGCTTTTTATTGCATCTGACCAGTTCACCCCCCACCCCCCCCCCCCCCCCCCCCCCCCCCCCCCCCCCCACACCCCGGGTGTGCTCTGGTTGCCACAGACATACGGGGCTGCCCACCCCCCTCCCGCCCCCCGCCCCCCGCCCCACTCCGCCCACCCCCACTTTCATTACGAAGCCGTTGCACGCTGAACTTTATTTTGAAGTGCCATGTAAACATAATCGCTTCTGCTTCTTCCCTGCTTGAACCCGGCAGCAGCCGTTCAGAACAGACACAAGTAACCTTAAGCACCGAGCCGGAGTCAGCATGTGTGTATTTGTTTCTGCACACGTCGGTGTATTTTCTCAAGGGGCCTCCTTGAGTTTCAGATTTCCAGGCCTTGCAGATCGATGCAAAGTAGGTACTGGTCGGCACGCACAGGGAGAAACACACCGACAAACAAGAGCAGATACACAGCGGCGGACTTTAAGATTCTTGGGATTGGCTCAAATCTTTCCACGATGCATTTGGGGGAAGGTGGGAAACTGAAGTCACAGCGCGTCAGACGGGCTTTTGAGAAATACGCACGCCGTGAAGTTGTTTGACATGTCGGGAAATTCTATTAATGCGACGAGTTGATAAGATGCTCACATCTGTAGTGCGACTATGCCAGAGCCGGAGCCAGGGGCCAATCAGCTTAGTTTAGCATAGAGAATGGAAACAGGAGTTGGGAACTAGCCTCAGTGTGTGTATGTGTGTGCACGCGTGTGTGTGTGTGTATGTGTGTGAGTGAGGGGGAAACACAATCCGCCTCTCAGCACCACTAAAGCTCATGAATTAACACATTATTCCTTGTATGATCTGGACAAATACCGAGGAGTAAAAACAACAATTTGCTGAGTTACACAAGGTTATGAGTTCTTTCTTGGCGGCGGGAGAAAAAACTTTTAGCTTACAGCCTCTGATAGTTGCACTTTCTAAGCCCCCCAGCCCCCTGAGCCGAGCTGAGCTGAGGAAGAAGTGAAACAATAAATGGTCATGTTTACACAATGTTGTTTTGTGCAGATTAAACAAACTAGAGATAACGTGTTAATTAGTGATCTTTAGAGGGGCCGGGGTTGTGGCTTTTGTTAGACGGAGCCAATTGAGCTGTTTCCAGTCTTAGTGCCAAGCGAAGCCGCCGACTGCCGACTGTTGTGAGAGTGGATTCGATCTGCTTGTTTAAAGGTGCAGTGTGTACGATTTCAGTCATTTTTGTATCTAATAGTTGAACGAAATTCAACAAAACAATAATATACTGACATTTTCATAATCACCTAAATGTATTATTATTTTTTCCCTTAAAGATGCAGCATCACTTTTTATTCACCTCTATCTGTAGAAATAGGATTACAAAACAATTGCATACAGATATTTTATGAATGTATGATCACCTCCATATATGACCCTTATATATAATATATATATATTGCCCTAAAATCAGCCCTTTAATGTATATTTACATCAGGAGTGGGTCCTCCCTATGGGGTCCGCCATGTTTTTACGATAGTCCAGAGTGGATACAGTAAACATCATTTGAGCTTTAGTGACAACTGAAGGTTATGATGGATCCTAGATGCAACCTCACCAATAGATGTCACCAAATCTTACACACTGCACCATTAAAGAAGCCCATCGATGTTTTTTTTACACGAGGAGCGGGTCCTCTCTACGGGGGCCGCCATGTATTAATGAGAACTGAGGGCTTCCATAGTTTCTCCTGCATGCTCGGAAGAGACGAGTGAGGTGAGGGCTAGAACATGCAACTTCTCTTCACTTTGGGGGAGGTTTGTTGTTTTATTTTGTAAACAACAAAACTGGCCATTCTTAAAAATCCCCCCCTGCCCCCCCACTCCATGCTCACATTTGAAAAAAACAAAACAAAACAATGAACGCCTATTGTGTCTGTGTCATTCCCTCTCTCGGAGGTGTGTATTAGTAATGTGAGAGGTGAGTGTGGAAGTGTGTGCACGCCTGAGGGGCTCCATCTCCGGCTCTGGGCAGCTCCGCTCTACCTCCGAAGAACCTCGCATGCGTCATTTTATCAAAAAATGCTCCTTTTGTGTTTTGTTGTTTTAATGCGTGGCACTAAATGATTCCCACATTAGACTTTTTACGGCCCAATAAACTTGAGAGCATCGGACCCAAATTGGCTGCTCATATTTAGTAGCTTTATAAGGAAACGTATTAAGGTGTAATTGCAGCAGGGGAGTGTGCAGCTAAGGGAAACGGGCATGCATAGGTGAGTGTTACAAAAATCCCTGTTTTGGGAGCGTGTTGTTAAGATTTTTTTTTTAAAATAAAAACAAGTTTGTTTTATTTCACATTTCCGACAAAAAAAAAACAACAAAACGTTTACAGTGTGGTCAAAAGCAGCCCAAAATAAAAACATGTGTTTGGCGCGGGGCTCGGCCAGCATCTGGGATCCTGCGATGACAATGATGGAGGGAGGAAGGGAGGAAGATCCCCTCGTGCAGACGAGAGGAAAAGGAAAAGGAGGTGCGCGCGTGTTGATTTTTGTGTGTGCGTGATCGATGGAGGTGCGCAGAAGTGTTACAGAACAAGCTTTCTCATTCACGCGAAACACCCAGAGACCTGACAGATGGATATGAATCTCGTCCCCCGTACTCCTCTGGCTCCTACACCCATTCACAAACCAGAAGAGTGGAATAAAGGATCATCTATCAGCTGCGCTTCAAATGGTTTCATTTCTCATTTCTCAAAGTTGCACAGTGTGGCTTTTTGGTTTTTGGTGATATCTCGTGGGCAACTGTCCCCTTTGAGCATGCAGAAGACCCTATACCGTCGCCATCGGTTGTCATTAAAGACCAAGAGATGTTTCATACGCTGACTTTGGACTATTCGGGCTAAACATGGCCGCCCCCTTAGGGAGACCCGCTCCTGATGTAAATATACATTAAAGGGATCATTAAAATTGTACATTGAGATGATTATACATTCAGAAAAATGTCAGTATATAGGTGTTATGTAATCCTATTTCTACAGATAGAAAAAAAAAGGCTATTACATTTTTTTGCTCCCAACCGCTTATCCAGGACCCAGGTTGAGGGGAATTTCTACCAGAGCACAGAAGTAAATAATTTTTTTTAAAGCGGTGAAATTAAAGAAATTATGAAACGGCTCGTCCCCACCATAGTAACCCCAAAGAATCCCCTCTCTGTGTCTCCTTCCTGGGTAGAAAGTTCATGCCACTGCATGTTGTTTCCTCTGCTGGGGCTTTTCGGCAGTGTAGCATGGCATGAGCGCACTGAGGGGCCTTTCAGCGGCTTCATCTGATACTGCTGTGACTCGGAGCATGGAGCCGCGCTACGGGGCCAGGATCGACATGCATGGGTTAGTAGGTCAAACAAGGAGCTAGTCTTTCCAAGGAGTTCCAGGGGGCCGGGTCAGACTAATGTGATTTATCAATACGGAAACAGAAGTGAATCATTGTATGTAATGAGCGCGATAATCCCCGGCACCGACCTTGGATGTGATTGACTGGAGGTGGCGGGGATGTAAACGACGCTCTGCACATGACGTCTTGATTAGACCATCAGAAACATGCACCTGTAGGGTGTTATTGTAGCTTCCTCCTCTACTCTTCCTCTTTCTCACACACACACTCTCTCACACACACACACACACATAGATTTACGCTTAGCGAGGCTTGGCTGATGGGGCCTGTGAGAGAAAAGACGAAGCTCTGTTCCCTGACGCCAGAGCTATGGGCTCAGGTCAAGACTCGGCTCGCTGTAATCCCTCTCAGGTGATGCTGTTCACATCCAGCTGATCTGCTTAAATATGCCCCCCCCCTCCTCCCTCCCCTTCTTCACTCCCCCCCCCCCCCAACTCTCCTCTGCCCAGGGATCCTCTGCTCAGGGAGGAGAGGATGTAAGGTGAGGGCCCCGGAGTCTCATCTGAGTCCAAATCAACTTTTTTGGTGGAATGGGAAAAGGTCAGGGTGCGGGGGGGGGGGGTAACATCACCTGGATTAGAGTAATGAGAGAGGCCTTTTTAGCTGTGGTGCCATCTTAAGAGCTTTCCTCAATTTTTCCAAACGCCAGGATTGGCAGGGACTCCCCCCCCCCTCCCTCTCTCCCTCTCTCCCTCTCTTTCCTCCCCGTCAGGCACTTAATCAACATATTATATTGCACTGAAGTGGCGGCTTCCAACATTAACACTTACACCCACAAACCTGGGACTTTGTGTGAGCTCTCAGCACAGAGGCCTGATTTACAGCACTGAGAGAGAGAGAGAGAGAGAGAGAAAGAGAGAGAGAGGTGGCTGCGATTGAAGTCACCTATCTGCATCCAAAGATATTAGAACTGTATTTTCACATCATTGACACAGCGAAAAAAAACCTGCATCTGACTTTACTCAAAATCAACTCTCAGACTGTCTCCGTCAATCGAAAATGCCACGCGTCTCCGACCGTACTCCCTCCACCAGGCCCTGCCCTGTCGCTTCCATCCTGCATCGATGGGCGACATCTCAGCTGGGATTTCTGCACAGTCATGGAAGGGTTAACTGCATCTCATGGCAACTCCTCACCAGTCTGGACGGCTCGACTACTCGTTCATTACCTGCTTAAACGTCTCAGGGCCCCCGCTGTGCGTGTCTCTGTTCCTCCAGGCAGCGCTGCTGCTGCTGCTGCTGCTGCTGCTGCTGCTGCTACTGCTGCTACACTCCTGCAGCCTGATTTTATGTAGTCAGCAGGTGGCATCATTAGCCAGAGAATAAAAATGAAACGTAATACCCTTGTGTCTAGCTATGATATCATAGCAGGGCTCATTGGCACAGTTTCCCTGTTTCTGGTGGGCAGGATAGGGGGTAAGGAGGTGTAAATTTAATATGTTTTCTCATTACATGAATAAACTGCCTGAGCACAATCACCACAGCCGGGTCACGCCAGGCAGTTTGTGAGCACCCCACCCCACCCCACCCCACCCCACCCCACCCATACTCTCAGTCATTTGCAACGGTTGCCTCTCTCCTTTACGCCCTGCGTGATCACGATGGCGGCTCCATCCCTCGGCCCTCGCATGTCATGCGGCTGTACGTGCATCAACAGGAAGCACTCCCCTGACTTTGTTTCCCCTCTCCCCGCACGCGTGGATAAAAGAGACATGTGTTCAAATCATGCAGGATGTGTTTTGTTAAGCATAAAATAATGACGCCCGGGGAGCCCGGCGTGGCCAAATTGAGTTTGGAACGTGTCTGGGTCTCAACACTCCTGAACGGTTTGGATAGCTCGCCGCGCGTTGCCGGACAGGTCGTATACGTAAAGCTGTCACACGGGAACCTTGAGGGCCAGAGAAATGTCCAAGCTATTGGACGATGATCTCTTACACACGCTTCTATTGAAAGAAGCGTGATAAATACGAGGAAGGACACAAATCCCGAGAGCCTGGACTGCTGCCACTGCTTTGCCAAGAGTGGCACTTCATGGGCCCTAAAGTCCTGCTCTCCTCCAGACACGCGCGCGCACACACACACACACTCTCACACACACACACACACACACACACACACACGCTCATACAATTTTAACTTTACTTTGAAGCCAAAAGCCTGTACATATTTGCATTGGATTACTTTGACAAGTGTAACATCCGCTCTCGGTGCTGTGGCGGCTACAATGTGTAGTTTATAGAACACAGCCTAAAGCTGATCCTGAGGTCAAATGTGTAAGTTAACCTCTTGATCCCCCCCCTCCCCTCTCTCTCCCTTTCTCCCTCCATGCCTCTCTCTCTCACACACGCACACACATGCACATACTACATGTAAACAAGCTCCCGAAGACAAAATGAGGAGACTGTGCTGCCTGACCATTCCAAAATACCTTCCAATAACAGATAGTACACATCAATATTACACTACACAGACGTGCATATTACGATCACACCGTGCACAACACAGAGGAGCTGAGGGCCGTGTGTGTGTGTGTGTGTGTGTGTGTGTGTGTGTGTGCCAGTGCCCCGCAGTGATCGGCTGATTATTTGCAGATGGGCAGTGGAGGGCTCGCAGAGTTTGGAGGTTCCCTCCTTGGCACGGAGCGCATATGATTAAATCTGTGATTGCCTGCAATTTTACGACACACACACACACACACACACACACACACACACACACACACACACACACACACACACACACACACACACACACACACACACACACACACACACCTCCCATGGCTTTAAATTGTTTTTTACGCTATAACACGACACTGTGCAGAACGTCGGTGCTGCGTAAAGGTGCGCGCTCCCCTCTGCTCATGGAGGTTCCATGGCGCAGGGCCCCAGCTGGGGGGCCACTGCTCCTAATCCCACTGTCTCCTCATTCATTCAGAGTGTGGGTCTGTGTTTACAAAGGGGCTGATCTCCTCCTCGAGCACCCCGCACCCCCCCCTCCACCCCTCCACGCCTCTGCTGAGTGATTGTTCTGCGGGTTTCCTACCAACTGTTCAAAGTGGTTATGAGATCAATTAAAAGCAGCTTAACGGGCTGGAGAGGAGATGTGCTATTCATATGAGTCAAAGGGGGGAGGGAGGGGGGGGCTTCCTCTCCTGTAACCCCCTAATTCATCCAATTTCCTTTTTTTTTTTTAATGAAATTCCACGTGTACATAACGGCGCGAGTTTTAGAAAGTTGCGTCAAAGGCACATATATAAGCCAATTATGTCCATTTTGGACACGGTGGTGTCGCATTTGGCCAACTTTTACGCACACTTTACGCACAGGCTACCGGCTTCCGAGATCGTTACATAATGTGGAAAATATTCCTGTCGAGGTTAAGAAGTTTCACCAGATGCTGGAAAATGAAATTACAGCTTAGATCGCAGTTTTAATTTCAGCCTCTAAAACAAATGTTCAGGAATGATCAGGAACTTTTACGCACAGCGTCGGCGAGTTCTCACCTGCCTGATTCCAATCACGGACAGTTGACAGTGAGTGACTTTTCCACGCACGCGGCGCTCTGAGACTAAAGTTGACACACGCGCACACGGAGGGAGAACACTGCATAGCCTCTAGTGACCCACGCGTAAAAAGAAAGTCCCTATATGGGGGGGGGGGGCGGGGCGGGGGGGGGGGGGGGGGGGGGGGGGGGGTGTAAGTGACGGGTGTGCGTGTACCTCTTTTGCTTCTCCTCCAGCGGTTCGACGGCGCCTGACAGTTGCTGTACTCCATACAGTTCAATACGATCAGGGCAAAGGAGAAGAGTCGAAACTGCATCTGGACGGCGATGTGTGTTGTCCGGACCCCAGCAGAAGAAAGGTGAGGGTGCCTGGCCACGGCGAGGCTTCGGGATGACCGCTGTCCGACTTCTTCCGCAGCTTCCGCCGCCACTTTCTTGAGTCTCCTCCGCGAGAAGTGTGTCAAACATCAGCCGAGATGCGACATGGTGTCACGCCGCCGATCGGGAGCATTTTACGGGAGCGCGTGGCTGATCCCTCCAGTCCAGTCACTCCAAGTGCGTGTGAGAGTGTGTGTGTGTGTGTGTGTGTGTGGATGTGCGGCAGGGTGAACGACAGAGAGAGAGAGAGAGAGGGGGGGGGTCACTGAAGGGGGGGAGAAAAAAAAGAAGATCTTCTGTGAGTTAACGTGTTGGAAACAATCGCACAAGTCAAAGAAAACGCGCGCTGCTCCAGAAAGGACGAGAGCGCAGCCGTGCGTAAAAGCAGCCAAACACCGCTCCACCGTCGCCGCGGCTGCTTATGTACCTGGCATCAGATGGAGAGTGTAATCCGCTCCACTGGTGTGTGTGGCCGGGGGACCACGCAGCATCCCTTTTTGAGTGAGAAACTTGTGGCACCCCCCACGAGAGGAAAAAGGTGGTGAAGAAGAAGAAGAAGAAGAAGAAGAGGAGAGAGAGGAGGTGTGTGTGTGTGTGTGTGTGTGTGTGGAGGGGGGGGGGGGGGCGTGGGTTCCTTTCCTTCCTCTCCTAGATTCCGTTTCCTCACTCTTCAAGATTCGTCCCGCGCACGAAGCGTCAAAAAGAAAAAACTCACATGTGTGTTTCTAAGCGGAAACCGAGCACCGGTGCTGAGTGAGGGAGCGTGCGTGCTGCTGCTGCTGCTGCTGCTGTTGCTGCTGCTGCTGCTGCTGCTGCTGCTGCTGCTGCTGCTGAGGTTGCGCGGCGACCGACTCCCGACTGCCCCTGATGCCCGCTGCCTTTTTCCTCATATAGCGCCGCGCCGCCGTCACGTGTGGGCATCTCCGCTTTTTGTGTGTTTCCTCCTTTATTTAAGATGTTGAAGATGACATTTCGAGTATTAGTCTCCCCCCCCACCCCCCCTCTCTCTCTCTCTCTCTCTCTCGTTCGCTCTCTCTCACCCACCCACCCCCGCGCGCTCACCCACACCGGTGCGAGGTCGCCTCTGGGTCCTAGTGAGCAGAGCCAGGGGAGGGGGTGGTGGGTGGAGGTGGAGGGGGGGGGGGGGGGGGCAAACCCCCCCTTCAGGGGGGGGGGGGGGGGGGGGGGGGGAGCAAACCCCCCCTTCAGAGGAAAGAGTTGATGATGTCTTTTCTTATCCCAGAATCTAGGACCTTCCCTCTAAGATCATCCGGCGTGCTGATCCACAGTGTCCACTCCGTGCGTAATGAGCCATCTGTGCGTAATTCGGAGTCCGCGCACAGACCTCGTCCTTTTTTGGAAATCAAGAGGCACAGCGAGCAACACGGCCGCTCGCTCGATCCTCTCACTCACTATCTCGGCTCGGTTTTATTCCACTGACCATGGCCCCGATTGAATAATTAGAGGTTCGCCAAAAAAGCAATTATCTGCATAATGTGCGTAATGAGGTGGGCCCCGCAAGTCAACCATCCCGTCACGCCTCTTTGAATCCAGCCCTCCCACTCCTCCTGCCGCTTTTGAAATCAATCACTGATAATCACGGGATAGGCTGTAATTGTGGATCATGAATAAGTCATTCGATTATTTCAGGTTTCTGCCCCGTGTCCCCGTGTCTTTCACACCGACCCACGGTGCGGGGACGCGTGAGGCGGCCGTGCCCGGGCAGGAGCTCCCTCCCTCGGCCACAAACAACTTTTCATTATTATTATTATTATTATTATTTTTTTTTTTTTTTTTAACTCGCTGGGCAAACACATGAGACGCAGGTTTGGCAGAGGGCCACCTCTGCTGTCACATTCAAATGCTGGCTGCGCCCCTCAACTCTGCAGAGAGGCGCACAGAGACATAACAAATAATAACAATAATAACAATAATAATATTCATGTAACATCACATCGGGGAGGTGGCAGATGGGTCCTGATCACAAGTGAGTGGCGGTGGAGGAGAGCGAGCATCACACGGACCTCTTCACCCTCAGCGCCACGCTGTGAATGCTCTACCCCCTTCAACCACTAGGTGTGGCACTTAATCTTTTATTTATTTCTGGAAATTACTTTCATGGGAGCTCTTTCGTGCAGGTCAGTGATATTACACAGCACTGAAAGCACATTTAATGCACTTTAAAAAAAAATAAAAAAAGTGAGAGCCATAAAATATTCTATTTATAACTGTGTTTGTGAGATATTCTGGAGGTTTGAGCCATTTCCTTTGTAAAACAACATCAGACTATATTTATCTTTATGTCTGGCTGCCCTCACGTCGCTCAGACCTCCCATGATAAAGTGGCAAAAGTTCATTTAGCCGCCGCTTTTCTTCTTTACACAGCAACAGAAACCAGCGAAGCGAGAAAGAGATTTGTAGCCTCAAGACAGTAAAACACGCACGTCCAATAAAAAGTTTCCATTTCATCACTGGAACTGATTAAAAAAAAAGTATATATATGTATATATATATATATGTATATATATATGGATGTAGGGGGGCTAATGCAGTTAAAAAGGTGGAATCATGGTCGTTTCCTTGCCAAAATGTATGGTGACCTTTGTCCCGCCTTTGTTTATTTATTTATCCGTGAGAGCGGTGACAGGGATTGTGGTCAGGAGGGCTGTTAGCCGCAGGCAGTGCCGCTGGTTTGGAGTCTTCTCTAAAACAACATCAGAAAAGTGCACGGTTAAGGTGAACGTGATAATTTAGGCCTTAGGCACTTTTATGTTCATGATGTGTCATGGAGAAGGGGGCCCGGTAAACCAATCACTTTACCCCCCCCCCCTCCCCTCCCCCCTCCCCTCCCCTCCCCCCTTTGGAGTGCTCAGAAAACAGGGAGGTGGGGGGCTCGGAGGTGACGTCAGCATTCGGATTGGTCTGGCCCGGAGCCCTCACTGCCATAACAGCAATGAGGGGAAGCTGCCGTACACTCAGACTGGATGGTCCTCAGTGTGGGCTGCTGTCTTAGTTCACTAATGTAGCAGAGGGAATAAAAATCCCGGGGCCCCGATGGCTCATTTAGAAGAGTCAGAATCTTCAAAATGTGAAGGGCACGATGAGAGCCGAGGCGGATTCCGCTCAAAGTTCAGGTTATACTTAGCAAACTTTCCGTGTTTGTGGCTCCAAACGGAAAGACGCAGGGAATTAATCACGAGTGACATTCACAAACAAAGCCGGACGTGTTACAGAGCCACATGCAGACGCAGTTTTATAGTCACTATAAGTCTCGCTGACAAAAGCCGCGTCTCGAGGTGCATTTATAGGAGGCGGGGAAAGAGGGGAATGTGCAGCTCATGTGTTGGTGAAGATCAAGCAACATGATCGAGAAGTGAAATTTGTACAAGTGAGTCAAAGGATGTTAGTTAAGTGGTGGCTCCCCTTAAAGCCCGTAGAACACACATGGGCAAATTGTGGCCCGCGGGCTGGTGCCGGCCCTCGGGCCCCCTCAGCCCCCGGTCCACACAGTACGCTAACATCGATCAATAAATAAAACTAGCTCAGCATTTTTACAAGTGCTCTTTCAATGACAGAAAACGTTTCTGCTGCCCGAATACGGACCCAAAAAAAAGCTACGCCTACATAATACAAGGTGAACTTCACGTGACCGTGACTCCTCAAGCAACTGAACTGAATTCAAACGATTCCTCAAAGAAGAGAGGGTATATCAGACAATAAAACGAGGTATTAACACATCTAACTGCCTACAGTTGTGACACCAGAATTCCACAGTTTGACACAAGCAGAGGTAGAATAATGTCATTAAAAACATGGTTGGAAAATATCCTGTTATAAAGCACCCGAGTATCAAATTTGTCTGTTTTCTAATTTACATTGTAAATAATGAATTTACAGTTCATTTACATAATTTAGCATTGTGTGCTTATCCATAACTCATGGTTTGTAAACCAGTGTGGCCCTTTGGAAAACAATGTGGTCCACCCCTATTATAAAAACTCAAAAGGTTGAGTTTGACAAAACTCAAATTTGTAGTTTATAGTGATTTCTGATGGAGACAAGTAATTCATACATGTCCAGTTTACATGATTATGCATAGCTGCCGCTCTGATCCAATTCACTGAGTCTTAACTGCTTCTAATGTAACTTCTAATAATGTTTATCAGAACGTTTAATAGTTCAATACTCAAGTATTAATTTGGATGAATCTAATATTTAAGCTTGGTTTGGTTTGTGTTGCCCACGATCAAACAAACTGACTGTGTGGAAGTAGAAAAATAAAAAGCGAATAGCACATAACGACGAGAGGTTTACATCATTTGGGTGAGTTTCCTCTTGAATACAAGTGTAAATTCATTTCAATGTTAAACTGCACAGAGAAGATGAGAGACGTCAGTTTCATCTCTCTGCTCCGGTCACATTGTCTTGATTTTGTGGCTTGGCTCAAACTCAAGTTATTTTAAAGTGCATCAAGAAAACACTCGGGAGATGCAGAACTCTTGACGCTCTTTTCAAAAATATGCCAATAAAATCACATATTTTCTCAT
Organism: Chascanopsetta lugubris; assembly: GCA_016785325.1. Classification (NCBI taxonomy): domain Eukaryota; kingdom Metazoa; phylum Chordata; class Actinopteri; order Pleuronectiformes; family Bothidae; genus Chascanopsetta; species Chascanopsetta lugubris. The sequence goes on from JAFBJT010001819.1 coordinate 124,742, forward strand.
TTTCACGTCTCTGCACACATTTTTGGAGAAAATAAAAATGACTCATGCAAGGATTATAAGTGTCGCTCCCTTCTCTTTACTTTCATTAACATTTTTTGTGTCTGTGTGAAGTTTTGTTGGGTTCCAGCGACCCAACTCTTCCTCTCCCACACAAATCACTGCTTTTGAAGAGCCCCCGAAACGCCTCGATTGTATTCCTGGCTTGTTTTCCGTAAAGCGTTTATCTCCCAGCGGTTGACCAGTCACCACGACCGTGTGCCAGCTGACCAATCAGAGCTGACTGAGCTTTTAAGGAGGCAGGCCAAGAGCTAAAACGGAGTGTTTTCAGATGAGCGTTACGCCATGTAAACCTAGACGAGCAAATTCAAATTATGAACCTGAAAATGCCCAAAAAATGGGCACTTAAAGAGAAGGAAAATGTCCATCATCTGTCCGTCTCGCTTCTTCAAGCTTTGGTTGAGTTGTGCGGAGACGCCCTTTGCACTTTTTAGTCTGATGAAGCAGGTGAATTTTAAGTGAGAAAGAAAATAAAAGGAAATGAGGTCTGTTTGTGAGTAACTGTGATGCGCTAAGGGCTGAGTTATGAGAAGGTCGAAGGCAGAGAAAAGCGGGGGTGGAGAAGAACATTAAAAAGATTGTGTCCGTCTGCCTAATGGTGCTTTATGGCTCCCTCTTGTCCTCAGATGGGCAGGATGACTGGCAGGGAGTGTGACCACTGGTAACTCTACATCACCTCCATTTGCCCCCTTCGGCTGACGTCCACACTCAGCGAGACTCCACCGCCACGGTGAAGTGAACCGCTAAAACACCATAAAACCAACAGACTAAACAGCCATTCATCATCACAGCACACACATGAGCCGCATCACACACACAGCGCAGTCTGAGGCGTCCCCACTCAGTGACTCAATGCGCACATTAAAACTTCATCAAGTATTACTGATACAAAAAAGTCTGACCACGCAAACCTCAACCGCCATTTGTAATGTCCAGAAATAAGGCAATCATGGGTGAAAATGGTTTTCTTGGTCACTTTTATTGAACTGCTGATGACTTGAACCAAGTGCAAAACAGTACTTTGCTCCTTGAGAGACAAGTGTGGAAAAAGGGGAGATGTAAAACAAAGAGCGGGGACGGTGGTTTCCCTCTCTTCCGTTGTTGCGTCACTAAAATCCGCCCTCCTGGCCGGCCCAGTTTGGTGTCTGGAAGAAAAGGCATGGGGGAGAGGAGTGAGAACATTTGTGGACATCAGAAACCTATCAAAAAACGCACCATTCTGCTGTTGATTGTGGGAAATGCACCAAAAAAAAAAAAAAAGTAATGTACATGTGCAAGCAGTTAGGCTCTGGTGTTTTCCTTGTAGGGAGTGTATAATGTGTGTGTTCTGCTGGTGAGCGCTGGGTGGCTGAGAGGGCTGACAGGGACCCTAAGCAGCCGGCCCAGATGGTGGGCAGTAAATGTTCTCTATATGTAAGTGATTTGTAGCCTTGAGGACAGCAGGATGTAGTGGTGCTCTGTGACTTGTTTGCAGCCTCTTTCTGTCTAATTACAAAAACTCCTTAATGAGGGGGGCCTTTGCCCCCTTTTTTCTTTTTTACTGGACAGGGTTATGGCAGCACTCCGGCAGATATTCAAACAATCGGCTGGAAGGTAATTGAGCACACCGAGACGCGGCCTCTCGAGAGGTGCGCAGTTAAAAAGTGAATATTTAACTCGTCGATTGAAGCACCGTGGCAGGTGTCTGGCGAGCAAACCGATCCATCAGTCCGCCGTGACAGATGCTGCTGAAGAGGCGTCTGAAGCGACCGCTCACAGCTCCTGTTCACGGCATGCGTGCGAATGTGACATTGTGCGTGGACGCAGAGCCGGAGCTGTCCGCATGCCATGAAAAAATGCACAGAGTCAACATCAAAAACACTTAAATGGGATGACTGGACTCTGAGCCAGACATCTGCAACGGGCCCTAAGTGCAGGGAACTCCAGGGTTTGAGTAATGTTCACCAAACGCCAGTGTGAGGGTCCACCTTATTTAAGTTGCCTGGGCTGAGTCACCGGGCTCGGGCCTCGTTTTATGGTTGTTTGGAATCTACCTTGTCATTAGGCCTTTGAAGAGCAATGGAGGGATGAAAGCCTCGGCTCTGTTAAACTTGCTCTTACTGGCTTATTTCGTGTAAAGAGAGCTTTTGTTGATGGTTGTTCATCAACATTCTTCAGCCTTGTTCTTGTGAGCAGATCATTTGAGATGCTTTGAACTGCCCCGGGTTCATGTTGACCTTCTCACAATGTGATCGGTGAGTGGAGGGGTGGGCTCGTTTCAGCCGGGAGCAGAGGCTGGGTGTGCGTTGGTGCGTTGCGTGTTGACTCACCTCGTTCCTGTTGCTGTGGGCCTGCTTTTTCTCAATGTTCATGGTCAACATTTGGCTGCGGAATGAGAGGCTCTTGGTCTTCTCAATCACCTGCTGGTATGGCGAGATGGCGTTGTTCCCCATGACCACGTGACCCTGGAAAAAAATGGGACGGGGGGTTCATATTAACGCCAACGAGCCAATCAATTTCAGCCCCACGGACAAACCATCGAACAAACACCCTCATATGGTCTCCCTCACGTCTACTATGGGCACATCCACATAATTCCATGTCATTCTGAAGGACTGGGCTATGATTTGCTGATTACAGAGAACTGCTGTGATGTGTATGTCAAAACATGCAGGTTCAACATGAAGCCTCGAAAAAAGGGTGAGATGCTGTGGTTGTGACCTGCTCACAGCTGTCGTCAACCTTCAATTACAAAAATCAGGACACATATAATGCCCCTTTATCCACCCAAAGGTTCACAGCGCGAGCTTCTGGAAGGGTCCATGTGACAATCACAAACGCTGCCAAATTGCACGCGTCGGTTTAAAAGGCTTTGATTCATTAGTTCGGCACTGAGCCGATTGATTTAGGAAGGGGACAGAAGGTCTCACCAGTTTGGAGTCAATCTTGGCATCCAGCCTGGCGTTGCGGATAAGGTTCACGATCCATCTCTCGGCCTCCTCAGGCGTCATGTTGAGTTTGTCTGCCAACATGCTGTTGAGAAAAAAGACAGACACGGCGGCTTAAACCAGGGTCTGGGGCACACGGCAACAGAAAGGCTAGCCGGGCCTCTCACGGCGGTGGGCTCAGAGTCCTGAAAATGAGTGAGAACGCCCAGGGGTGCAAACAATGGCCATGAGCTCACTAATAGACATTAGTATCATAGGAGAAACACTTCGGTATATGAGGAGCTTAAATAATGAATGACTCAGTATAAGTTTCAAAAGGGACTGGCAAGAGAAAAACTGGCATGTTCACAACAACTGGCATTTATGTTCGCACTTACAGCCACTCCAGGTAATTTAGTATCTTAAAGTTCAGTGCCTGTCTCAATTAAACTTCAGTTTTATGCGGTAATTTGCCAATATTAGCATGTTAACAAGACAATAAACGTTGAAAAGGCCAAACAATGAGTGCTTCAGTGCATCAAGTTTCAGTACAGTCCGACAGAATTCTATTATTGATGGAGTATCTTGGGTTAAAAAGTTCAGTGTGCAGGTACATGTTGCAGCTGTTTACCTTCATCAATAAAACTATTTGGTCCAGTGAGAGCTACAGAAAAGATATGGCTGAGTCCGTGAAGAGGACCCAGATCCAGGTGACTAAACACAAGTGACAATATCATTATGATATGTTAATTCCAGGGGTGCATGATTCATGATTTTAAAAGTATGATAATAAAAAATCAATCTATTCTATGTTAAATTTCTGCCAAATCATTTCATCCAAATATTGCAATAGTTTTTGTTCATTTGCTCCAAACTGTGATTGTGAAATATGTAATTTAACTACATAACTCCAAGTTAACACCTCATTATAATGGATGTCAAGCATTGGCTGCCAAACAGCGAGAGCTTGTTTTTATTTGACAGTGCTAATAAATGACAACTATTTTATTATTTCAAACATGAGGTGTATAACATGGAGAATATTCCAAAACAGTTATAATGGTCCTTTTATAATGAGAGCTTGATTTGCCGTCTTGTATGAATAACTCAATCGGAAGTGAACAGTCTGCCCTGTGTCCGAGGTCAGAGGTGTCCCTTCACAATAAATGCCAGTGTGGAGAGTGAGCTGCTCTTTGATACAGCGAAATGAATGTGTCACAGCACTGGGAGGGGTGGTAAGAGGGTGGCTGCAATTCTTTGATCCAAAGCTCTACCCATTGCAGCTGGCTTCCCTTGTGGCTTTCAAAATAACTAGACCTCTCGATATCCCCTCATCTATACCCAACCCCCCACATTTCCTGCCTCCTCCCTTCTGTCTGACCCCTACACCCTCCACGCCTACAACATTTCATATAAGGGCCCCAATAAATATCCCCAACCCCTCGGCGCACTGCTCACAATTACTACGGTGACCCCCTTGGAAGCAAGACACCAATCTCTCCAACCCCAGCGAAACCAAACAAATACTGTAGGTAGAAATGTGTCTTGGTGCGTGGCCTGTTTATTTGCACAAAATAACAAGGGTTAGAAAACCTATCAAAACAATTTGCGAGACTAATTATCACTTCCTGGTCCATTAATCACGCTCTGTGAGAGTCCTTTATAGAGTAAGCTTGAATCTGGATGGGTTGCCCGCCTTCTCACGCAACAGCTCTGCAAGTAGATCCCACCACCACTACTGATTTCAAACTTCACTCTTGACTTATTCAAAACATTCTTTCGGTGGAAAGTAATCGTACTAGGGATTTGTGATAATGTCCGTCTTACCCCAAAGGCTCAAGCCGAGAAAAAAAAAAAAAACAGACTAGCACATAGTCAAATGGTGGCAAAACCACATAAAGAGGGGAAGTGAAATGATGTCAGTGTCTGGTTGGTGCATAAAAAGCATAAACAACAAATAAAGCGCATTACCTCAGCATAATGAGCAGTATGGGGTTTAGTCTCCGAGTGACAGTGCGTCTCTCTCTACACTTGATGGAGGAGCAAGTTCGAAAAGCAGCAGTTTGGGATGGATTCATGTGGAGGACGAGCAACAAAGGTAGCGAGAGACTAACCCACCTGTCACTCACATCAAAAAATGGGTAACACTAGCTGTGCTGGACATCTGATTACACTTGAGGTCGTCAAAAACCGGGAGAAAATGATGCATGACAACAAAATTGCTCCGATGGATCATTATTGGGAACCTAACAAGTTTGGAAAAGTGTCAGCTGTCTAATGACGCATGTTTGGCCTGTGATGGAGAACACATGTCAGCAATCATAGTGACACTTTTTTAACGGCGAAGATTTCAGTTTGCAGGCCCTAAGATTGTTTAAGCTAGCGGCGCATTGTTAACAATGGTAGTGACTTAAAATTTGTTTGGCAATTAAATAAAAAATTCCTCATCAAGTTGTGGGGGAAATAAGACAATTAAGAGGTTACATTTCACGCCAAAGTAAAATTCAACAGCTACAGAAGATCAGTAAAAAAAATAAAATAGGAAAAAGGATGGATTAGAGTTGTGGTCAGTGCTGCATTCGGAAAGTTTAAAAGAGGACACAGGTTGTCAGTGTAATCCAGAGTTAATATTATAGTATTGTGCTGACTATTTGGAAGCAGTTAAGAGAATAACCCAAAAGAGAATGGGAGTAGCAGTAGTCAAGAGGTGATGAGATAAATATGTGAATAATCTTCCTGAATGACAAGGAATGGTTGAATGTTGATATTCCATCGACTGACAGGTTTTCTTACACTGAGCTCCACATTAAATGAGATTTCGTTATTATACTTAGATTGGTTGCAGTTGCGTCTCTTGCTTAACTCTTGATTTGACTGCTTTTCCAAAAACAGTTCACCCAGAAATAATGAAATTAAACAGAGCCCAAACTCATGCGGTAAATATTAACATAGTTAAACCGACATGGTGAATAACCGTTGGCTACAACAAACTTCAAAAGGGTAATTACTTAGCCATGGAGAGAACATCCGTTACCACTTGTTATGAACAGGGCTCCTTCATACCCAGAAACACCCCTACATCACTTACCCAACAATTATATAATCCACAGCAAATTCAAATTAAAGTTTTTGTCGACTCCGATTCGACCCATATGATTGCTGCACAGGGAAACTGGGTGTTTTGTTTGACAATTCGCTAAAGTGGGGGCACATGTCAGTCAAGTCCAGGTCAGATATGATGATCAAAACAAACAGTCCGGCTTCCTCACTGGGGAGTTGGGCACAACCCCTAACCCCTACAAACATGATCTTTGCAACAAGAACAGAGAGCACCCCAAAACGGCCCAGGGCCTTGGCCTGGCTCAGTCAAAGTTCTCTAATCGAATTTATACAACAACGTTTGGCAACGTTTTCCTCCCAGGAAGGACATTTGTATATCAGGGCAAGGTTACTTTATTTCATTGTATTGGAGAGGAGTCTACAGCAGCCACCGATACAGAGAAGAAAAGACGGGGGAAAGAAAGTGGAGTGGGCAATAGGGCAGACTCCAACAACCTACACTATTGACATCCTTTGGCCTTTAAGCTGAGCAGACAGCCTCCATGACTGGTTTTATTTTACATGACCATGATCCCCTTCCTTGGGGGGGAACAGATCACTTTCATTTCGACCCTTTATTCATTCTGGCTCCTGAGCTTTCGACTTCAGGCAAAGGGACTCCTGTGGGTCTCAATACCGACCTCACACTCGAGGAGAGGGGTCAGGGACCGGGGTCTAACGCTCTTAGTGGAGAAAGGAGGACGGGGGATCCTTCTCAAAAGTAGCTCCCTTCTTAACGTGGCTGGCCCAAAATGAATCCTTTGTTAAACACTAACATATGATAGCGTTTGGGAGACTCCGAGCCATTTGGAGCAGCTTCACTTTCGGCTTGGGGTAAAATTGATTTTTCGGGGAAACCGAAATGATCATGTGGTCGTTTTAATGACTCAATTGTGAGGTGGAAAGATCTTCAGTGTTACATCCAAATGCATAGGACACCCCGTCCAACTACCAAGTGAGCTGTTGTGTACAAATACAATCTAGTGATGAGGGGGGAAGAAAATGGCCAAATGATCACGTCTCAAGCGTTTACTCAAAATGTCAAAGGACAAGTGTGCATTTGAGGTCAAAGCAGGGTCTCGCTGCTGCAACTCACAACGAAGGACTAGGGAAATAAACCCTGTAAATCAAACAAGGAAAAAAAAGCTAAATTAGAAACACACTTGGGACGCTGAAAAGCCTAGATAAAAGGGTGCATGCACGTATGTGTGTGTGTGCATGTGTGTAATTATGAAACATGAAGTGCAGCCTGAATTACATTTTTACTCTCAGTAAACTTTACATAAGCCTTTATTACATAAAATAACTAAATAATGCCAACTTCTAGTCTACTTTTCTGTCCCAAGCTGCAGGCAAAAGGCGAAATATCTGTTAAACAACCGTGGCCAACAGCTGTAAAAATGTCCTCATTAAATACAGCCATCAAATTCATCTGGGTACACACTTGGATATGGAGGGCTCCTGGACAGAGCGCTAATGAACATGGAATTTGGGTGCGTGTCAGAAATGGACATGTGCTGTCCATCGTCACAGTGGCATCAAAAATAAACATGGAAATCCCTCAAACTGCCCCCTGATGTGCATTACTAGCATTTGAAACCTGGACAAACAAATGAGCCGGGGACACAGAAAGAAGGTGAAAAGTAGAAAAATCACCGTTCAACTTCCTCTTTCAGTGTTACCACTAACCTTTGTGGTACTTAACAAGTAAATGGATCCAATTGCAGTAAGTCTGCCAAAAAGAACCAGGACTCCTAATCAATTCCAGACGATCTGCAACTGGAGATTTCGACAGGGTCTGATCATGTTCCACAGTTCAACCTTGACTACAGACCTCCACGGTTCTATGTAACAGTCAATGCAATCATTTTCATGTCAACAAAAGTAATTCACTCCCTCTTTCCAGTGAACATCATGTGTTCGTGAACCATATTTGAAATGCAGACCTTGACTCAGTCCTACAGAGCTCACAATTTGCCCGAAGGGGGGAAAGATTGAATATAAGACTCTGAGGAATTCTCAGGGAGGAATTTGTACTGCAAATTAATGATGAGGAAATACACTAAAATAATATGCATTATCTGATATCGTAGATTAGATAGAGTAACAAACCCGCATTCACCTTTACAAAGATGACGTTTACAGGCAGAGAAGGCTGAATGCTTCAGCCTGTACTGTATATCTGTCACTATCTAAAACTGATGTAAAGAGGCAGCCAAATCCTGTAATCTCTCTTAATTGCAGACAATTACGATAATTTTTTTTCTCCCTCCACTAATGCTCACTATAATTAGCATTGACTAAATTTCTTGGTTTCGGGGAGGCATCCAAAGTCAATTTTATTATAATGTAACTAAACGAAAATTTGAAACAGAAGTCTATAGAAACTTACAGAACCCTCTGACCTCCACCGCCCAGTGTAGAGGAGCTGAAATGTTAAGTGTTTAAGGGGTAGGAGCTTGTCTAAATATTTCCCTCTTTCAAGGGGCAAAAATGCCTGTGAATTGTTCTCAGACAGGTGGTCTACAGAGATCCATGCAGCACAGAGCTGGAAGCAGTTAAACATCACAATAGTTAATCCACCAGGTTGTGTGCGGTCAGCATGGCAGACAACACAGGCCCATAAACACTTATCTGCGAGTTAAATTCCACCAAATTCCACTTCACAAAGCCCATGTTCTTGCGTCCTGCTTACAGAATGCTTAAAACGCTTGGAGATAGCAAACAGGCCTTCCTGTTAGTCTTCCGGGATGTCTGTCAAATTCTGATAGACAATACAGTAAAGACTCAACAGTTTCCATTTCTTCACCATGACAGACCACTGCTACTCACTATAACATTTTGTATTGGTTTGCATTTAGAGACTTACCTGATGCTAATGCACTGGTGAATCCTGCAGAAGGTCTCAAAAATAAAGAGACGAGCATTCTCAATGAAGTCCTCCAGGCAAGCGACCAGGAAGAAGTCGTTCACAAGCACCTAAGAGACGGAAATAATTATGACAGGAGAAACTTTACATTGAATCACATCGCAATGAATGATTGCTTTTGCCCATTTTTTCTGAATAACCTAGGTTTCATTATCAGTCAATATCTGCATTACTGTGTGTAATTAAATAGAAACTGGAATTGAACAAACAGTGTAAGACGTCAATTGGACGATTGTCACATTTCCACTGATTTTGCTCTGCTCCATGTGTGTATTAATCCTTGCCTGTGATTTGACTGCCGTTGCACGACCCATTAAGCTCGTCTTCTCTTCGTTCGGGAACCGTTTTAATGTTCTCTCCCGCCCAAATTGTTGAGGAGTTACGGTAACCTAAATTCCCGATGGTAAAATGTAGGCAGAGCTGATTGTATCGGAGAGCAGTTGTAAAATGCGAGCGGAGATGCTCTAATTAGATTGTTTTATTTGTTGGTTTTCGGGCCGGACTGCGGTGGTCAGAGGGCCGGAACCGGCTCGCGGGCCACAATTTGCCCATGTGTTCCAGTTATACAACAATTATACTTAATCCAGTTCAACTCAATCCAGCCCAAATTTACAATTATGGGCAGTGAATGTGACAACACTACATGGAGGATAGAAAGAAAATACAATTGAAAAAGAATAGGAGGATGATAGGTGCAGAAAGTGCAAGTTTGTGTGAGATGTTTATCTTGAAAAAAATGTATTTTAAGAGCTTCTTGAAGGTAGAGAGAGGTGCCCCTGTGTATACAGCATTTGGTGGCTCGCTCCAACAGCAGAGAAGCACAAACAAGAACTGTTTGGATTGCATTGTGCAAATGGGTGTTTCAGGGAGGAGCGCACCAGCTAAGGGGCAACATTGGCCTGAATGATCGGGTTCAAGTAGCTTATAGCTGGGAGCCAAATTTTATAGCAGGCATCCAACAACCACGGCAGCACCTGTGCCGCATTTCGCCCTGATATACAGTATCACCTGTGCCTTGTTATCCTTAAGGGAAATTGCCCTCCTTGGACTCATTGGCACTGCTACAAATGGCCCATTCAACTATTGCAAATGTTCGTGACCCAGCAATGGCCCCAGGGGTACAACAGTGTGAAACATTCTGTTTTCTCACCATTTGCAGCATTCCAAATCTCCATTGAGTGCTTCACATCTCAGATCTCACCTCCATCTTCAAAAGTTTTTTTTTATTTTTTAAGAATAACCAGCTCTTGGTTTGTGTAAGCTAAGAAAGCCGCTATCAACCCGGAGTTCTGCTTGACTAAATCCCAACTACATAGCGCTACCAGGCAACACGCATTTCTGCTACGGCATGGCTTATCTTAGTCTGATAAAACCTTGAAGAGTTAAGTGCCCTAATTACTGTCATCTGGGATTCAGACCACAAAGCTTAAAACAAATGCCAAGAGGGGCTTAAACAGCCTTTTATGCACAGTATGAGGGTCTAACTATAGGTGGGCCTATAGATTTCATTCTTTGACATGCAAGCATCCAACATCTGACAGTGATTCTGGATTCAGGTGGAATGGGGAAGAAAAAAAAATATGCAGTCTGTACATGACAATTTACCACCCCCTCCATTAGCCCCTCCCCCCTTTGGCATTGTGCAGGGTACAGTGAGCTGCAGACAAGGCAGATGAAAACAATACCCATATCTTGCTATTACAGCAATCAGTAAATAGATGGGTGCCACTCTTCTCAATGGCACAAAATTGATGCATTACAAATGCTCATCAAGACAACAGCCCATCCCTGCGGGGTATCCATTTACCTCAGTCACTGCCTGGTCTATGAATCTTCTTCCTTTTGACATGATGTGCCATTTAAAGGCTTGCGTGTGAATTTTGCTGAGGGAAAACTTCAAAGAGATCCATTTTGAAAAATGTTTGCAGACCATCAAAGGCAATACATTAAAGGCGCAGTTAAACATTTTTGGAGTCTCCTACCAATCTTGCAAGAATTGCTTTGCAACTGAAGAGGGTCAATAGACTGGCTGGGTGCGTACTGGTCATACTCTGTGAAGACTGACAGGTAGGCCAGTGTTAAAAGCACCTGGAATAACTTGGGCTCTGACCTCAGAGTTAGTAGGGATTGAGCATCTGTTTTAAACGTGGGGGAGTCTCTGTAAACAGAACCCCATGGGGTAAGGTCAAGCCCAATCCATGGAGCTCCTAAGAGGCACAAGTAAGTGTTAAACAAGGTCGGTGATTGAGGGCGTGTGTCATGTCTAAGCTGAAACTGGATACAACTCTAATACTGTTGATAGCACATGTCATCATTTGGAGATGGCCCCTGGAGGCCTTTGCACAGGAAATATCCCATTTTTTCTTTGACATGCTGTGGAATTCTTTTGACAATGCACAGGGTAAAGTTTAAAAGAAAATTATCTCCGATGAGTTTGGTCCTAACTTGCTCTTTTCTTAAATGGCAAAGAAACTCAGGACTCTGTGCTATCTTAAGTAAAGCCTAAAATGAACTGGAACCCTCAGTAAACTGCTGACATAATACACTAAATATTTACTCCTGAGAGAACCATTTGATCGGGCCAGATGTTTTTCATTGGGATGGTTTATCATCAAGAGGGAAAAGATGAAAAGGGGCCAAATTAGTCCTTTACAGGTCCAAAGCATCCAGTCATCTAGAAAAACTAGATTATAGAGTGTATACAAAGAATGCAATACTCGATCAAATTATGCAAAATATACATAGCACCGGCTAGGACACCTGCTCGTGCACTTTAAATCGGATTACTCTCTATTAACTTTGTTGTGGGAATCCGACCTGCCCCTAAAAACAGCAGTTTCCAAGTCTCAATGTCACGGAGTACAACTTTGCTCCTTGCACCTGATTTGTTCGGTTTTGATAGTCCTGCTTTAAAAAATAAATAAATAAACTACCTAAAGCATCTTGCACCTTGTGTTGTGTTTTTTAAGTATGCAACTTTGTGTTTTTATGTATTTTTATTGTACTTATTTTTAACTACTGCCTTTATTACCTTGTTTTGTATTTGCTGCTAAAAAAAAAAGAGTGCTGCAAAACTAATTTCAGCGTTTAATGTTGGTGACAATGTTGACATTGACAATAAAGGATTCTGATTCTGCTTTTGTATGGGCAGAATTGAGTTACCAATAGGTATTTATTTCATATTTTGTCAAATAAAAGGAAATTCATCATGTGCAAATGTCTAACATAAAACCCAAAATTAGGTTTTATCATCAAACCATATCAAACAAGTCAATGTGTGCAGTGTGTTGTGGTAAACATACAATACAGTACTATACTATTCAGTTCTATTCTCACATCAAAGACAACAGTTACACTCAGGCATTACAGACCAAAATTGGACTAAATGGTCTAAATAATGTAGCGATGACGAGTGCCTGCACGCCTCTGTGGAGGATTCTGCTTATAAAGCTTTTACTGTTGACTACTGGCCTGATGGGTCAATTACAGGCCATAGTAAAAACCTGACTGCAGCCTGAGTCATACGGTGTCCAAGAAGTCATCTATTTCTGACAGTGTGATACAAAGCCTGAATTATCACTGTTCTTCCAGCTTCGGACACACTGTATTTCAGTAAACAGAAAGCTGCGTGAACAGACAAAAGGTCAGAGGGAGATCACATGATTACAAACCATGTTTACGACTTCAGTTCGTGTGAAAGTTCAAGGAGTCGTGCCACAAATCTGAGGTCCGCAGAGGACCACTGTATTTTCACGGAGAGGCACAATAGTCACTCATAGTTTCAGGAGCGATGGGTTATAATGAACATGGTCCTTGAAGTGGTACTCACCGACTCACACTCCCGGAGTTTCTTCTGAGCACTGTCAAAGTCAAAGTTCACGTACAGACACTCCACGAATTCAGTAATTGGATCCTTGTAGGTGTAAGATTCCTAGGAGAAACCATAAATATAAGCTCAGCTATAATTAAGTCAGAAATAACGGAGAAATACATCACCCTGAGTGATTGTGAGGACAAACCATTGCATGAATCCTGGGGCTGTTGACTATAAAATCAAAATAACTACCTGCTGTGTACAATAGCAAAATAAACAACAGTTTATGAGGACTTGAAAAGAAACACATTATGAACTCTGGACAGTTGCAAATCATGTATGCAGAAAGAGTCATAACGTGATCTGAGGCCACAGAGCACAGCACTAAGCACATATTTAAGTGATTACTCACAGCCCAAGATGATGCTTGGAAGGATCTGCTGTCATTGGCAGAGAAAGCACATGTACAGTATGTTGCATGTATGCAGTCAGTCGGTTCACTCCCATTTATCAGAAGTAATGGGCTTATGGGCTCTCGAACTTGGATCCAAGCTCTAAAACACGCACTCACTCTCTCTCTTACAAGAAGTGTTAGCATAGCTATTGGGTTGCATGGTAGATTCCTCTTCCTTTCAAAGCCCGTGTGGACTGTAAGCGAAGGCCTGATAACTCCAGGAAAAAGAAAATCTCTTACCTGCTGTATGACCTTCACCAAATCCTTCAGAACCTGCCGACGCTTACGAACATCCTTGTTCGTGATGACTGCTGTGGTTAGGTAACGCAAGATGTGGGGGCACATAGTCTGGATAGCATTGAGGTACCTGAAATGAGGGAGGACAAAAGTAATCACTTCAAGAGTAAAAAAGATGATCTTTAAAAGGACACATCATATAACATTTTGGCTGCTTATTGGGCTGCTGACATTTAGAACAGAGAGAAAGCCTTTGCAGCTGAACAGATGGATGTCCTAACAGGACTCTCTCCCGGTTGGACATGGGTCCAAGGTTTAAGCTGTCTCTTTCATTAGTGTCCGACAAGAGGGAGGAGGAGAAGGGAACCCTGACAAGAAGATACAGATCAGTGAGCGAGGACCTGCCCAGTAGCTGAAACTCAATCCATCAGGGACTGATGTTTCAACCACAGGTCAACTGGCTTAAGGCTGAGCACAAGAGACACAACGCTGTTACAGGCTGATGCAAATCCCACAGCAGCTCTGGAGACTCTGTTCTGTAAATACAGCATGTAAGGCCTGAGCGCGCACACAAACACAGGGACATGCCATGTGCCTTGTCCTAGACGGTAATCAGTTAACATCGACGACCTCTTCAGAACTCTTTATTGCTTTCTAAATATGCATCTTTGAACTTCACCCTCTGCCTTAACATCTACTGACCAATTAAAGCAGCACAGGGGAAGTGGAGTGCGCCCCTGTGGCTGAGTCCAGAGGAACACATGGCGTTCAGAGAGAGAGAGCTCTGACAACAGTTTAATTATCTGAAACAATTAAAGGGACTGGGGACCTGTGGCAGTTGTGATGTTAGGTTTAAAAACAGAAGCGGGCTGCTTGGCAAAGCCACCACCAGTTTCAGGGGAGCTCTCTCCCTCCTTCGCTCCCTCCCTTTGTAGTTGCTTGACTCCCGTGAAAGACCGCAATGCCCCGTGCTGTGTTCCTGATTAACTTACACCTACTCACTCTCCAGAGGGGGCTCCAATACCAAGCAATCTTGCATGAGTCATTGTACCATATCTGGGGGACATTCATCCCACCCCACTTAAGAGTTTTGAGGCAGAAACCATCGCTGCACTGGTTTGCTGAAAATGCTACTGAGGCATGCAGCCAAGAAATCATATACAAGTTCACGTTTCCATTTCCACGGAGGTAGGGTTGGGAGATTGGGGGGGAGGGGGCTTCATTTTTGTGCCGATTTTCACACTGTGAGACTCGTCCTGCTTACAACAACATAAATATTGCTCCAAATTTCTGGTTAACATAAAACTCATCACTCTACATGGCTCTGGCTGCATGTGGGCTACAAAAAAAACAGTTGTGTATTGCTATGTATTGTATGAAAAAGAAAACAGGTATTCTTAAATAATGCTCTTTCAAACCCAAATGATATCCAACTCTACTCTCATGCGACACAGTACGGTATATATTATTGCAATAGTTTTCCACCAGGCTGCACCTGCAAAATAGTCACTGAGAAGTCATTTGGCCAGTGAAGACTGTCAAGAGCACACAAACAAAGTTTTGAATCGACATCTGCAGACAGGCGGGGGTAACGGAGGTCAAATGTGGAGCTGAAGGCCGGCCACTGGTCACCGGCTTCAGCCAAAGGAAGTACTGGTCAAGAGATGGGAAACAAGAGTCGAGCCAAGCCTCAGCGGGGAAAACATGAGGTTTCGAGACTGTGAAACTGCAAAGCACACAAAACTACCTCAGTTTATCCACACAGATGGTTGGGTGAGCATTTCATGAGTAATTATTGGGCAGGCCTCCTTAATCATCCACAATAAAATTAAAATCCGAGTAACATTTAGAGAGCCAGACATTGGAGTGTGCTGTGTTGTGGTTGCCTGTCATACCGTCTGTGGAACCCAATCATGTGTACAATTATACAAGCCTGCAATCAGGATCGGGGGGTGGGGGACGACATCAAAATAGGTGGTGTGCAAATTTTAACAGTGTGTATAAAGTTTCCGATCTGCCATACACATGGCCTCGTTCTTGACTTGGAGAGTAAACAGACCACACGAAAACACACACTTCTGAAACCACTTTAAGAAATACCACTAGGGTTCACGAAGAAGCCCACCACCCAAAAATGGGTTATTAAAGCAAATGGTTTTCTCTAAATCAAGTTCGTTCATTGACTGTTCTCCGAAGCCCTGCAAGATTGACTTATTTGGAGAAGCAGAAGTTTAATTACACACACAAACTGCATCCACCACACAACACACAAAGGGGAGAGTACATAATTGCTGACAAATATTACAGGGCACAATAAAACAATTTAAGAATTGCTAAACACCAAGTCAAAAATCAACATCCTTTAGTTGAACTTTCCAAAACATTAATTAAAACAAATGCAAGGTTCATTTCAGTAAACTTCGAGCAATAGAACATTACATTTCCTGTCATTCGTGTTTTGTGGAAATTATGCTTCCAAGCAATAATATCCTGGATATTTAAACAGAGAGAGGACAACCAAGACAATAGAAAATTAATAGTGCAAATGTACTTACTGCGGCTGGTACAGAAAGAGCTCAATGATATTGTCTCTGCCCTTGGGGTGGTTGAAGAAGACAAACAGAGACCAGTGAATGAGCCACGTCCTCTGCTGCAGAGACTGGAGAGGAGAGCTGACAGACTGGATAAGACAAAAATAAAAGAGAAAATGTTTTAAGAAAAAATAAATAAATACGCAAATTTGTTTTGGAGGCTGTTAACAATCTCGTAGAAACTGCTTTTCTCAAACATGATACACGGAAAAAAGGGTCATTAAGCGTTCTTGCCTCCTGGATGCCCATCAATCAAACACAGACAAGCACTTTATACTCAAATCTAAGTTCCTAAGTAGTCAGATGAGAGTGTGTGGGTGAGGAATAAAATGCTGCTGCAGAGCTGCACTGAAAGTGAAATGTCAATATGAAGTCTATGTAAGGGAATCTAGATGAGGTATCAAATTCTGAGAAGTGGGGCATTTACGTTGCTATCGATAGTCTCTCTCAGGCGGGTGAGGTCCTCCATGGCTGCATCCCAGTTCTGCATCAGGATCTCAGAGGCCAGCTTGCCCCACAGAGAGTTCAGGGCATTCCTGTCTGTAGATGGCACCTTGGGAACAGAGAACATAGAATACTTTATGAATTATGCAACATATAAAGATGAAACAAATAAAATTAAAATAAAAATTTAATAAATAAACGGGGGGGGGGGGGGAATTGACCACACATTTTGAGAGACTAATTGCTGATGAGAACCCTCTGAATAAAGGTTGGTAAAGATGAAACAAATAAAATTTAAATTAAAATTTAATAAATAAACGGGGGGGGGGGGAAATTGACCACACATTTTGAGAGACTAATTGCTGATGAGAACCCTCTGAATAAAGGTTGGCAGAGTGTTCGGGAAGATCATAAACTGTGAGACCAGGCTTGCCACTGTTTGTCTGGCTTCAGTGGCACTGCTGCACACTGCCGTAGCTTTTATTTATATTGGATAACCTGATTAAATTATGTCATCCAAAGGGAATGGAGTTTGACAGAAAAACAGAAATGGATCACAAAAGATTGTTTATCTGTTTTATGAAACCAAATTTTCAGCAGTCTGATATGACAACCGCTGCAGTGGAGCCGACTGTATGAGCTCAATACCTTAAAATTACCACATTGAAAGCATGCAAATCGGTACTATGTGTGTCATTATTCTGTCTCTACAATTTGCAAGAAGTAAACCAACTTAGCAGCAGTGGAGCATGCAAAGAGTGCGTCTTTGCAAAAGGTCATCACGTGTAATTGCATAGACTTATAATCAATGCAAATTATCACTTGGGCTCAGTTATAACAAACATTTCAAATGTCAATTTACTGGTTTGCAGTTGGAATGACCCAGTGATTTAGTATTGTGGTTCCATAATCACTAGAAAATGATGAGGCAGAGGCACCATTAGATTTTTTTATGATAACAATTCTATCACTCATTAACGTTCTCATAGCGCTGGTTCCCTTTGCAATAAGTTCATGGGACGGTTTGCATACTGCGTCAAGCAAGAGAATTCTCAAAGTGACACCCCTTTGAAGGCTAGTAGCAAAACACCTCTGTTAGATGAGTTCAACACCACTGCGGAAAACAGTGAAATTATATTTAATATCCTCAACAGACCGTGGTCTGAATTAATTGCTCGTTAGCGACTGCCTTTTTTGCTACACTGTAAAAGCCTCAAATCTGATGATTGGGCAATTTACTGACCTTTGGTGAATTGTATGGAAAACATTCAAGTCTCACAGGTAGGGAGGTAGTGTTTACTGTGTAATGGTCAACAGCGGTAAGATTTCCAAACAGTTGGTATTACCATTTTGAATTCTAATTACCATAAAACCTTTGATGACCGTGCCATAAAAAACGAACCATAAATGACTGAGCCAGACGTCGGACAGGGCAGACAGCAGCGCCCATGTGTAACAGGCAACATGATTTTTTTGTTTAAACCAGGAGAACATGGTAGAGGCACCAGCAATGAGAGGACATGTGACCGTGAGTAAAAGCCCAGAACCTGAGTCAACAAATAAAACGGCCCGGCGACAGCCACAACACAGACTCTGCTATTGGTGCTCTCTCTCATACATGTGCTTTGATCAGAGCTCCAGCTAGCTTACCGGTACTCGCTCCACCTCCAGCTCACAAGGTGCCACAGTGGTGTAGCTACAGTGTGGGTGGTTGTGATTGAGGTGGGACAACACAGGCAGCCGCAACCACCTACCGGCTGACTTTATTGTTGTGGCAATTTTCTTTCTTTGTTTGTGCTCACTTAAACCCAAGAGTGTAAGCATGGCATACTTTTTAAAGATTACTCATGGCACAGGTCAAAATAACTTTCAGAACAGACGCAAGACATAATAATAGAAGTAAGATTAATATTATAACTAATAATACTAAAAAAACATTGAAAAATGTTCATCAATAAACCAAAAACTAAAATCAAATCTATTTTTCTTAAATCAACACCTTTATTGTATAATTTAATTACCTCAAGTCAAACTGCTGACAATTTGCATTTATTATACTTAAAAAATTAAATTTTGCAATAATTTCCACACATTAACAGACGTAATTTTGAAGTTTGAACCACATTGTCCATTATCATCAGGTAATTAGGCTGGAATATAAATTGAAACTAACAAGACACCTCTTTGTTGAGATCATTGCTCAAACAAAACCTCACAGGATGCTGTTTCTGATTTTCCAGAACAGGTTAAAACAAACAAAAAGCAGGAAATGAAAGGCAGGTTAAGAGTGGCTCAGAACCCAAGCAGCGCAATCACATGGCAGTGGACACTGGACTACACCCTAGGGCTCATGGGAAACTCTGTGCCACTGCCACAGCGGTTCACGATAACACCAAACACCAGACGTTGTGACATGAGTCAAGCAGGAAGTCAGGGTGGGTGTCTGCTGAGTGGCCAGAGAAACCTAGATGCTAACCACACACCCCCGTACGCCGACGGACAGCCACTGGAGAGGACTGTGAGACACGACAGATGTACTAGTGGAGGAAACACTAAAAAAAGAACAGGTTTCCGTTGGAAGCCCACAAATTGGTAGAATTATTCCAATATAAAAGGGCTTTTCTTTGCAACCTGGTACAGAGCCGTTACACGCTGATAACATTTCAAGGAACTGCTATGGAAAATCTCTTGTAGTATTATCCTAACAAGGGTGATTTTTTTCCTAAAGTTCATGAGTCAAAAGGAGGCGTGGGTATTATAACATTAAGAGAAATAAGCTAGATATAAAGGTTAGGATAAAGGTCAAAGCTTCACCTGATGGAGTGTTTTGTTTTGTTTTTTAGTTTTTCTCCCTCTCTTGGAAGTCCCTGCCACGTTTGGCTGACCTCCAGGTCATTATGGCAGCTTTTTTAACACACACTCACACATACACACACAAGAGTCTTGCTTTCACTAGTGGCCACGCTAGAGAAGTTTCAATACCTGGGTATTTCCAGCAGTTACCTTAAGTTTCCATTGGTTTGTGAAATGGGCACATTTTCGCTGACTGACCAGCAACAATAAATTTACTGTGCTGGGGATCCGACAGGACACTCAATCTTTATTCTTAACATTCAATCCCTGCATTAAGTGATGATACGAATAAGTTGCTCTTTTTCGGGCCAGGCCGCGCTGTAACAGGACCTGAGGCATGGATTTTGCAAGGCTGGCTTCCTTCGTTTAATTGACTGGGTTTCCCACGTTAAATGACTTTATGGAGCCTCACCTCTCCCATACAGGGGAGGGAGAGGCAGACAAGGGGCCTGTGAGGATGGGAGGTCCACAAAACACTGAAAAGAGGGGAGGGGGAGAGCGGTACACAGGCTCCCACTAATGAAATCCATTTCTACCTTTCCCCCCCCTTGTCTAAAAAGCCTCTTGCATTGTCAGGAGTAAGCAACAGATATCTAGTTACAGAGCCCGATCTGGCTGGAACTCGAAATGAAGGGTCTGACAATTAAAAGGGTAAAAAATGAAAAAAGGGCCTACTTGGGTAGACTTCGAACAACATACCTCAATTAGAGCAATTTTGGTTTATTTAGACTGAGCTGCAAAGTCATAAACAACTGTTTCTGGAACAGTAAGACAAATCCATTGCCTTAAAGACTTACTTTTCTTTAATGTGTTTTTAAGGGGAGAGGAAGTGGAACGATTACTTGTCATCTTGTCCGGGATGCAACCCCTTCCACTATACATTTGAGGAGATTGGTGAAAAAGCCATCAGTTGGAGTACACAACTGCTTTGGGTTAAGTGGGTTGTTTGTAGTGAAGTGGGTTCATCATTGTACTGAGCCATTGCCAAGTTTTTCCAGGAGAGGACGGTCCTGCATACAGAATGTGCATGACTAGCCAGAGTCATTGACATCCAAAAGACAAGAGGCAACACAGTGCAGTATCAAATGCCAATTAGAAAACGAACAAAAGATGGTCTTAATGTTTTTCACTCTAATGAATAGACAAAATGTTGATCTTATTCTTGCCCATTCTTTCAGGGCTGGTTTTGGCACACGTCCTGGGTTTACCGCAAAGCTAAATGTTGAACTACAGACGAACAAAGGCAAGAGGACAAGTGAGTGACACTGGAAAACCACTGACTATGCAGGCTGGTTCCACTGGTCATTATAGGCCATTCAGTTGACTTGAACTTACTAACACTTGATGCAAGATTACAACTAAAGAGTGTAATCTTAGGATCCAAACAAAAGTCAACCGTTCCTGCTGGAAATATGATTTTATTCCAAATGGAACAATAACCGAGATTAACACAGAGGTAAATGAGTGGTTTTTAAATGACGTTTGAAGCACAAGGGAGTACACCAAGGAGTAGCTAAAACATTTTTTTAAGTATGAACAGCTCATACTAGGGAAACAACTACACAATCAAGAGATCATACACACTGGACACCCAAATAGATTTTTAAGATCTAAGATCACTACAGCTTGAAAACATTGAGGCATCCTTTCACATAATTACTTTTGACTAATGAATATTAAATGAATGAGTCAAATCATTTAAAAGAGGCTGGGCTACATCTTTAACCTTCTTCTACTCGTGTCTGAGGGCAAAGGAAGAGAAGCCACAAACATGAGAACCATGGCAACATGTCTTCTTTGTTTATAGAGGAAATAGAAGGGTGTGCATTTGCACTAACAAGCTATTTTGCCAGTGCTCTGTGTGTACAGAAATGTTTCTCCCCATCCATTAAAATCTGTTCTTGAAAATTACACACAAAAAAAACTTTTACCCCCTCCTTTAAAATCTACAAACATAATGTTCCAACAAAACTTTGCAATACCCTCTTTCTTCTAAATAACATACCTTGCATAACTAAGCACACCGTACGCTGAGACGTCGTGACAGGGGACTCTTGGCCGCTGCACTCAAATCAATAAACCGTCCACTGAAGCAAGCCCATTGAAAAGACTACAGACAGATTATGCAGTCGGCCACTGATCACTTGGCCCAGTTAAAGATCCTGCTCAAGTCCTGCAGCAGTAGTCTCCCCCTAATACGGAGGACGTGCAGTGAATTGACAAGGAAATGACGTAAACCGTTCACCTTCAATTACTTGTAAGTGCTCTTTTCCCATCCTGTTCAAGCATTTGCCTTCTGAGGAATTATAAAGTGTGTACGACAGTTTATAAAGAAGTACAACGCAACACTGAGGATACTCTGTTAACTGATGAAAGGTGAACAATCGCAAACACTAGACATCACCATTTAGGTTTGTGTGATCAAAAGCTGAACACTTACCAAGACACGGAAGAAGTAGAGATACTCGGCGGCACCGGAGTAGTTTCCACACTCGTACTGGAACTTGGCGTATCTGTACAGTGTGTCCAAATACTCCTGACGAAACTTCGAGAGAAACACAAGTATATCCATGTCACAAACACAGGCGATGGAAATTGTTGCCAGACCTTGTCCGA
Organism: Chascanopsetta lugubris; assembly: GCA_016785325.1. Taxonomy (NCBI): domain Eukaryota; kingdom Metazoa; phylum Chordata; class Actinopteri; order Pleuronectiformes; family Bothidae; genus Chascanopsetta; species Chascanopsetta lugubris. The sequence continues at coordinate 146,742 of JAFBJT010001819.1, forward strand.
CAATGCTTGAGCATGTTCTCAAATGAAACATTGCGCCTCCTTTGTAATCTAATGCAGATCTTGTGCTGAAACAACAACTCAACCTTCCGGATCACAACAAATAATATTTACATTTGCAGTAACTAAAGTGCAAATCTAATTTCAGTGTAAGATTTAGCCGTAGCGGTAACATAGTTTCCCTGCTGTGGTGGCACACAAGTGCTAAATTAATGTAGAGTAAACACTGCTGTATCAGATTGGTGGTATTTTGCCATGGCAAGAGAATATTTTAACTTTTGCGACAAATCTGCCAAGACGTGGTCATGAGAACTAAATTAGCGATGCGTACGTATATATAGGCCTATCATTTCAAGCCTACGTGTCTTCCTATATTTAACCGTCCTTCCTGTTGTCCAGCATCTCAGGGCTGCATGCACTGACGTCAGGCCCATTCGCTTAGGTTCAGTTTAACTGTGACAGGCGGTGAGAGCTCCGGGCCGCCCAAGCCTTTCCCACAACAGGCTGTGGGGCCCTGAGCCTGGGCTGTGTGGAGGTGCACTGAGGACAGCCTGCAGGTCAGCGGGATACCGGAGTGGGAGGGGACCGACGGAGGGGAGGGTAGGAAGCCAAACATCACGGTAAATATAGAACCTCCGGCATTCTTGCGGCTCTATCCATGAGTCTAGAGCTACTCCGTTTATTCTTAACAATCCACCACAGAATGTAAATGTCCGCAGAATTTGTGCAAGCCTTACAAACCCTGAAAATGAGTTAAGGGTTTTGGGAAGTAGTTCTGCATTTCCCTGCTCGCCCTGCCCCTCCCACTTTACCCCTAAAACAACCATGGGTTCACACAAGAGCCATGGGAAATGCTGTGAAGAAGTGAGATGTCAGCAAATCAGGCCAACTTACGTTATGTTTTTCCGCCAAATAGTCAAAGAGCATTCGTCCATCTCTGCAACAAAAAAAGAGAAAGAGGGTTCCTGTAGTTAGGGGCCATTTAGTTGAGTCGCTGTTTGGCAGACATCCTGGTGCGTGGAGCCCCATTCAGGTATATTTTTCCACTTCTGGTCTAAATCAAGAGCCATTTCACTTTTAAAACAGTGTGATGGGTTGTTTATTACATTTGGTTTGGCTAGTACAAATCTATACTAGCCATGTCTAGCAAATTAGGTCTGCTGAATAAGGTGAATACTGATTTCTCAGCAGAGTCTCCATGGCTTTGTCCAAACAACGGAAGGCTCTGGAGTTTCTTAACTATTTTCTCCCAACAGCGTTTAACAACTTCGCCTGTAAGCAAAAATGTTGGTGTTTATGTAAAAGCCACACTGAAACGATGTGCCATATCTGAAAAAGAATTGTGCAATACATATTTAGTTCATTTTATTGAGGATGGATGAGGAAAGGGATAATCAGCTGCAATAAGAAACTTTACCAATAGATGTCACTAAATCCTACACAATGTACTTTGAAAAAAGGTTGCATTCGATTCAACACACAGGTGCTGACTGATGCGCACAAGATATCCCAGCCAAGGTTATAAAAGTCAAAAAATTAGAAGTAGTTATAGTTGCAAAACACTTTGAGCCCAACCTTAGATACATGTTAGACATAACAAATAACAATTTCAATAACATGCCACACAAAGAGGATCACTCATTTTAAAAACAGTATAGCATGATTATATCATATTTTACCTATTTTAGTAAGTATGTAATTTTGTCATGTTTGAATGTCCTGGCATTTTTCCTTTGAATTTCCCACAACTGATAAATACACTGCAAAAGAACAATGTCTGAAGCATGTTCTATTGATCTATCTAATCTAAAAAGTCAACACAAATACAATTGCACATCATAAATCACCTACACGACAATTATAATCCACAGAGTGTTAGAATAGCAGACTGTCTATAGATATAACTTGATCTACTGTGATTGCTAGGTTTGCTTTCTGGCTACAGTAATAGTGATCCAAATAGAGCCTGCTTAGTCGTAGAGGCCCATTGGCTAACCACTTAATAAAAGAACCAAGAACAATAGGGTCTATTCCCCTGTAAAAAAGCTTCAAGGATCCATCTGTATTAAGCCGAATGGACGGAGCAGTGAGGCTCAAATATCAATCCATTTCTCATTTTCAGTGGCAGATAATCATCTAATCCACACACAGCTAAAAACAAGCAATTACATCAAGAGTAATTTAGGCCATGATGGTGAAATAAAACTGATCCATGTCCATTGGCCTGGGAGTGAATTCTTTATTGACCCCAGATGAGTTTCCTATTGTTTTACAAATCCAATGGTATGAGGAACAATATTGTGAACAACTTCGGACAGACTAGCAATTCCTCATCCAAAAGGAGGATTTCCTCCCCGGTCCACATTGACAGCCCTCGAGCAATAACACTTAGGTGCTGAATCCTTGTTGTTATTATCTGTCTTCAGATCCCAGAGCAGTTAGCTTGTGTAAGCACATACCTACGGCCCAACTAAAACAAAATCATGAAACAACACAAACTGAAAATGCTTTTGATTAACTACAGACACTCTCGCCAAGAAACAGAAGAGGGGATATAGACCAAATATGACCAAACTATTTTAGTCAGTGAGGACAATGAAACAGGCTTAATAAAGTTAACCACCGCATATTTCTGACTTTTCACCCCTGCCTTCCCTGACTCTAGCTTAACATTTTTGTTCAAAGTTTAGATTCATGGGATCCAAAAACAAAAATTCCTCTTCAATACTGACATGCATTCGATGTGTGGTTTAAAAGTTTTTTGAATTTAGTGACATCAACTCATAAGGTCAAATGTTGAACCTTGATATTCCACACCTAACCTTTCTTACAACCCCATAGGTGAGCAAAATGCAGCCTTCAGTTATCGTTAACATTCAAAAAAGGTGTACAGTTTTTCAGTTCTGGACTACTTTAAAAAAATATGGTGGTGCAACAGTGGCCTTTGTAGAAAACTGCACCTAATGTAAAGGGCATATTCTCAGTCAAAGAAAGTAACAGTGATTGCAAACAACACCGCTTCAAGCGTATAAAACTCATACAACAATAACATTTTAATTTCCGATTCAATGGAAATAAATGAACCTTAATCTTACTCGCTGGACATATGATGCTATATAATTAGTTTTTGGTAAACAATAAAAAAAAAAAACATCCTTTTTACCTGGTAGACTGCATCTGCCTTGTCGTCTCTGGGTCCTCAAACATTTTCACGATGGGCTCCGTCTCCGACTGCAGCTGTTTGAGCTGAGCCACCACCTCTGTCCTCTTCTCCCTCAGAGCTGTCAAAGGGAGGATACAGAGAAGCATTACCTACACATAGTGGTGTGTGACCCTGCACTGTAAAACACCATCAAACTAAACTTTACTGTTAAATCAATTCTGAGTGGAGTAAGTGGTGTAGGAGAGCGGCCATTTATGACGTCCCTTATGATGACGCGCAAGAGCTGAGTATGTGGAGTGCATCCACAGGGCATCGACACTTACTATGGGGGATTTCCATATCAAGGTAAAGACTTTTGTACACATCCATGGCGAAGTCCACCATGTTTGTGTCACTGAGGAGGTCCAGTTTCCCATGAAGCAGCTCCTGCTCATTGTAGATCTAAGGAACAGAGGAAGTTACGGTTAACAAAGATAGGAAAAATAATTGTATTTTTCATCCTGACTTAATACAGCCAAATTAACTTGCACAATGGAGTCTACATTTTCCCCACTTTGCATTTGCGAAGATTGCAGATGGAGATTCTCTACTGAGATGCATTTATTAAACAGAAATCCTGAGTGTTCAGATGACAGATGTTGTTGCATGTTTAATACACAGCTTCACCAGCATCAGCGCATCAAAACTGACATGTCAAGAGTTGTGTACCTATCGCTGTACTTTTCTGATGCAGGGCAAATTATACTGGAGCCAGCTGGTGCCGATTCCCATTAAATCAACCATTGCCAAACATGGTGCATAAATCGCATAACGAGAATTCCACATTATTCCAAGAACAGTGTTTATCTAACACCAGAACTATAGATTATTGATATTTTGGATTTGTATCATAGTCTAACAAGACACAGGATAAAACCATGCGTATTAATTTTTTATCAGAATTCCATTCACACTTGTGCCTCAACTCCTGAGGTGTAGATATTACAATTTACACTATATTTGTACTGAAAACGCTAGTCATTAGAATTCAAATCAGTACTTTAACGTTAAAATGACCTAATGGCAGAATGATGTCATCATTTACCAAAGAAAAAACACTGGTGTTAGCTTAGCATGGTTAGCCAATGCTATCGTTAGGTTTCAGTAGTTTGAATTTAGCGTTTGAAGCAGATTTAAATAATACCAGATAACTGTTGGACTTTTCTCCGTTGTGGCATTGATAGTCTTTCAATAACACTGCTGTTATTTTGGGTAAAATTAACCACTTTTTCGCGTTCTTGAGCACCAGCATTGTCTGTTATGGGGGTTTCATTGTCCGGCATTTTGACATAACACAGAAATATGGATAATCTTCTGTGTTATATGTTTATAGAATTTGTAAAGTATTTCCATAAAATCGCTCGAGACAAACAAAGTTATGTTCATTAAACGCAGGGTTATATCACTATTTCTCCCTGGCGTCTGTCACAGCATGTGGTTGATTTAGCTAGTCAAGCTACGCACAACAAGAAACCAGCACTTCCTCCCTGAACTTTGTCAAAATTAAATAAAGAAGATATCTTCCGGTTTACTCGTGTGATCGTGTTCTCGGTTCATATCATAGGCGATTCGTCGTAAGTGGTTGTGTGGCATTGCGTATATGTATCTCCTAGTATATTTGTTTTTTATTGTCGTTTATTTTCCGTTCTATGTAACACTTAGTGTTTCTTCCTCAGGTAACGCAAATCCTGCTTTTAATTTGAAGGCACAAATATACATTTCCGGTCACATACGCTTGGAGGCTTTACAAAACTGCAGACAATGTGGCAAACTCTTTCGCGCGCGTGGCTTCTATACTCCCTTAAAACCCGTAAAAACAATCGTGAATCAAACAAAAACACACATCGAAGAGTTTATATGTGGATGTAAGTCGTACCTCTTTCACAGACAAGAACTCCAGCAGAGGGAAAACGAGATGACGGTCTAAAAAGTGGGCAATTCTGGTGGTGAGGTCGTAATCCGCCATGTTTGCTCCGGGGAAAGGGAAGCGGAAGTGTGACGTTACAGCTGAATAGGGAGGGGACGGACCAATCAGAAACAGCGTCTGCATCCTGAGAAAATCATGAGTGGGTTTGTACATTTTTACCTTATAAATATATATTATTATGTGTATATGCATATATATATATATATATATATATATATATATATATATATATACATATATATATTATTAGAATATTAGAGACTCAAGGTCCAGATAAAAGACAAGACAATATACACAATAAAATATACAAAATCCCCATGAAAATCAACAGTAAAGCATGTATAAAATATATACAAATTGAACATCATGTAAGAGGGCACCTATACCAGTGTCTCCAGAGCTGAGATTGGTCACGTGTGGAGCTATATCTGAAATTTGGTAATGCCTTGATGAGAGCGTTCTTTTATAAATTCTTCTTTAAAATATATTCTTCTTTATAAAAATCTTTATAAATGTATACATAAGATTCCGTAAAACAGCTTGGAAGGAACTGACTGGAGCAGTCACAAACATTCATATACATATATGCATGGTGCAGAATGGAGAATGCAGGGGCAAACTGTTGTACATCTCTCAATATTCAGTCTAATATCCCTTTTTTATTTACTTTTGAGTCCCTCTCGTATTTTTTCTTTATTTCTAGAGATGTTTTTTTTCTCAGCAGGATGCACAACTGTGACTCATAATTATCATAATTCCCTGGTGGTGTTGATACAGTGAAACATTCCACTTATAGAAAGGGGATCCAAGTGAATCTTTTGTTGGATTTGAAAATAGTAGACTTTCCTGCAGGCAGGCATATTTCTCCCTAAAAGCCCACGTGTGACTTCTTGACGAGAATCAAACCACCTAGGGGCAAATGTAGTCACGATGAAGCCACGCTTATGTAACAGCCAGCTAAATCTGTATCAAAACAACCAGATCATTTCCAATCATTTGACTTTTCCATAAGGTTAGAATGTCGGCTCTGTGCATAGGGATCATCCTCTTTCCCCCTTCTATTCCAGCAGCTGCCTCATAAAGGTGCCCATGTGTCGACTACATACCCGAACCCAACAACAGCCAATGTCAGCTCCTAAATGACCCATCTCTAATAGGTTTCACAACTGCCTTGTTTTCTTGACAACCACACAGCACTGTCTTGTATCCTCACACAATCCAAGCCTTGTTACTTGCAGGGCTCTCGCTCTCTCGCTCTCCCTCTCTCTCTCCTCTGCTCTCACTTGTTCCTGCTGCTGCCTGACAGCAGGTAGAAATGAGTCATAAACAGACACCACTCACCACCGCCAGATGCTGTTTTACTGGGTGCTTCTGACACAGTCAGCTCCAGCTCAGTGGCAGCTCGTTTTCACATTTAAAAAAGAGAGAGGGGGGGGGGGGAACCACAGTTTTTACTCTGCAGAAAGCTCCCTTGTGTCGTCTTCTTCATTTCATAGTAAATAGAATCAACCTTATAATTTCTACAAGATCATATTTCGTTTTAATGAATTAAAAGCTCCAGCTGGTTGGCTTAATAAGATCACACAGAGTAGCTTCTGTGTTAAAGGTGCAGTGCACACAGGATTTTGTGACATCTACTAGTGAAGTTGCATATTGCAGGTAAATGCCCCTCTTTTTTTCCACACATGTTAAGAAGCTGTTTATTTGATTATTTAAAATATCAAATTATTGTGAAATTGTAATAAAAAAAGTTCAATATGTCCACTTTTACTATTGTAAAAACATGGTGGCCTCCTGATGACGCCCTCCTATACATTAATAGTCTCATTGAAGGTTAATAGGAAAAAATAAAACATTTAGATGAATATAAATTCATCAAAATGTCAGTATATGATTGTTTTGTAATTTGTTATTTCTAGAAGTGATAAAAATGACAGAAATCTTACACATGGCACCTTTGATATTGACTTACTATTATATGAAAATGAATGAATTATCAATACATATATACATCACTGCTGGTTCGTCATGAGCACCGATACATTTCAGCATGCAAAAATCCATCATTCCATGTGTTTGTGTTGCAGAAAAAGCTTCTCGGACTTAATGGGATATTAAGGTTTAAGGGTGCTGCAGTGATGGTCCCAAATATTCCAAGAAAAACCTCAGCCCTCCACTTCCCTGAAAGCTCTCTCGGTCAACAAATGATTGGAAGCCAGGGAGAGGAGATGACACAGCCAAAGACACCCACCACCGGCCTCACACTAATATCTGTCAAAATATAAATCAATATGATCTGAAGACAAATGACTCAGCGCTGTATGTTGCAAAGCCAAGCATCTCTGCTCTGAAACCCGATTCCAGCATCTCGTATGAATTTCAATTATTCTTCCGTGAACATTTTAGATTATGCATCTCCTGTCAGGTCATACAGTGACTCTCATTCCTCACCGAGGTCAGTGCTGTGGCGAGAGGAAGAAAGCTGTCATAGGCCTCTAGGATAGACGACAGTACAAACTGGTTTACCTGATGGCACCGAGCGTGCATGGCAGCACATCTGTGCAACACATGTCCTCTGCACAAACAAGGAGCGATTTGTGTTCACGCACACATCGGCAACATCCCTACAGGCACAAGGACGATCAATATTTGACCCCAGCCACTTCCTCCTCAACTCTACCCCCCCCCCCCCCCCC